>BSDF01000003.1:76716242-76994500 GCA_027925045.1 Hypotaenidia okinawae | reverse complement strand
AGTTTAGCTGTTCATAAGAGTAATTGTCTTTACACCATTTTAGGAGTTGTTAGAATATCAGAAACCATTGTTGATTTTCAGATTAGAGTGAAATTAGATTAACATTTTTTAATATTGCTATGTTGTGGGTTTTTTTCTCTAGAAAATCTTATTTAAGCTGTTGCAACTAACTGATTTACTAAAGCAAAATCATTAAGCAGCATTAACAATCTTTATTACTAGAAAGAAAGAAGCTCTCATTTAATATTCTTGTCAGCATTTTTTTCTTCATTCTAATCCCAGTCTCTATCATGGCAAATTAAAAATATTTTAATTTTCAATCTTTCTCACTTCTACCTGCACTATCATAGCCGCTACTAATAATTGGTCAGTAGAAAAATTATAATTTGATAGGTTTCTAACAGGAACTATGAAATAAGTAGTTATTTTTGACAAGGGCTATTGATGGCTTTTCCCTTTGACTGCTGACTACTTCCCAAGATGGATTATAAGGAATGATTTTAAAAAAGACTTATCTTGCACACCTGTCCATCAGGTTCTAGCAATAGACATTGAAGTGAATTATCCCATACGGTCCCTTCTACAAGTACTTTTGAAATCCTTTTCAATATATTTGTGATCTGAGAGAATCATGACTCCCACCTCCTTGGATACCCGTAAGACCAAGAAAGCACATATTTTTACATATTATTCTCCTTTTCTTTCTGCAGCAAAGCTTTTTGTTACACATCCTTGAAAACAAAGTGCAATGGACTTTTTTTTCTGTGTAAGATCAAAATTCAGAACTTACTTTTGATTTTACTTCAGTAATTGTAGTTTATCTTATTACAGCGGCATTCTTGAAAACATTTTCGCTTTAATAATAAAGCAAATCCACTACTGATATCAGTGCATTACATCCTAAGTGGTCACCAAGATGAATGAACTGAATGCCTGGATCTTATGGATACCCCTATTCTTCTAAATATGAGGCACCAGTTATAATTCCTGGTGATGACTGTTTTAGGAACATTGATAGAGCAGTTTCTAGATCTGATACAATTTTCATCAACAGTAGCCTTTGCATTTTAGGGGGGTGGGGGTGGGGAAATCTACTGCAATTGCTTGGAGCCTTTTTCCTCTTAAACTCCTATCAATACAGGATTTCACTTTTCCTCAAATAATCTTTCAGTATAGTTAGGAAGGCAGAATAAAAACGATTTGACCTATAATTATCAGAGATTTAAATCAGCAATGCTCTAAAGTGAGAAAGTTTGAGGTCACGTAAAAAAAGATAAATCTGTGCAATCCCTTAAGAAGTAAGCTCTCTCTGATCTCACTGGTCATGATATTAGTGGCCATTCTTGGGCCAGAAATCTTTCTTCTGTTCTTACTCTTTCTTCTCTGGAAGAAAGAACTCTATGCCTTTGCCCTTATGCCCAAAGTAGGAAATTCTGCATATTGCCCCAATTATGTTTCTATGTAGACAATAAATTAGTCTTATCAGTATGGTGGCGGCTGAAATGTATTTGCCCTGTCAGATGGATCTTCAAAGAAATTACAGGGTATCTTTTAATCTCTTCTTATGAATGCTGTGTCAAAATAGACTGCTTCTGTTGCTAACCAGAAAGGTCACACTGAAGTGTACATTAAAATGGGACCTTCACAAACTATATTTCTTAATTTGGCGTGAGCAAAAATGTGAAAATTATGTTGAAGGTGAACAACTCCAATTCTGTTGTTCATGAGCCACACTGATAGAAGTGGCAAATCAGTATTAAACTGGCTTCACTATATCTTGTGTTGATTTTGCTCTTAATATTGAGAATCTCGTACTTTTTTTTTTTTTTCTCAGAACAGTGAAACAGGAAGAGATTAACTATTCATTAAATACTAGGGCACATACATCATAATCACGTAATATTCACAGGTATTAAAACAGATGTCTCCTCTGATCTCACCAGCTCAGCTAGGTGACCAGTAAGAGAACGAGTAAACCATGACACTCAGAGTTGAATTGCTCCAGCTCTGAGATCTATTACAATTCATTGAACACCATTGTTGCTCCTCCATTTGATATTTTTGCTGAAAATTATGATGCATTACTTACCAAATTTACTATTCTAGCTAGCATTGGAGGGGTTTTGTTTGTTTGCTTATTTGTTTTCTTCTTCCCAAATAAATCAGGAATAAAAATGCACCACTTAAATCTACCCTATTTGATTAAAAACAGCAATGCTCAAGTCAAATATATTCCATACACATCTTCTGGATCACTAAGCTCTTTGTTTTCCTCTCCGTGCTTCTACTCTACATCAGCTTCCAGCTTCCAGCCTCCAGCCTCAACAAATATGAGAATTCTACATAATAGTTTTAGAAGCCACTATATTGCTGTCAACGTTTGCTTTTTCCCTAAAATTGCAATCAACTTGTACAAATACCATTAAAAATAATAATAAAAAACAACCAACCAGCAATAAAGTATCTTTTTTCTTATGTAAGGACCTACAACCAGAAACCTTTATGATCATTTGGAAAACAATCAGTTAATCAAAAATATATTCTTACTGCTGTGAACAGCAATAGTAGACAGATAAAAAACAGTCTTGTTGTTTAAGAAAAAAAAAAAAAAAAAAAGACAAGAAAAAAATAACAGCAACAGAATGGAATGAAACCGTGTAGAAAGTCAGATGGGAAATTAATGTTGCTGTTAAGCTTCAAGGACATGCTAGAATATATGGAAAGTCGCAATCAAAAATCAGCCATTCCACTATGGCAAAACAAGATGAACATTCCACATGGTTGGTTCGATAAAGACTTGTTGCAGCCAAATAAACTGAAAGATCTAGGCTTGCAAAACATAGAGAGTCTTGTCGTCCTCCATTTATTACCATTGTCTCTGATCTTTGAGAAGGTCCCAGATTAAGGTCTACCGAACTCTTTTCCTTTTCTCCTATCTTCTCTATTCAGTCTCTCACTGTGCACTCTATCAATAGTCTGGGGACTTGCATGCATTTTACACTGAATCAGAATAAGCATTAAACGTACAAATTTTCAACTTGTTTGAACATGGTCTCTATCAAGTGGTGTCTTTCAAAGCAGGAGCTGAAAAATGTTTAACCAACTCCATGTAACTACATTGGGTGTTAACTTATTTGATGGCTTGTATAAGAGTAAGTCTCGACCCTAAGAAGTGAATATTTGTTGGTAGTCTGCAAATAATTCCTAAGGCTATGATTATTGCATAGCCGTATTATATTGCATGTGATTATTGTCACCAAGCACAACACCTAGTCTTCTCATAAATGCCTCCAGGAATGGCGACTCAACCACCTCCCTGGGCAGCCTGTTCCAATATCTGACAACACTTTCAGTAAAGATTTTTTTCCCCCTAATTTCCAACCTAAACTTCAGGCCCTTTCCACTTGTCCTGTTACTAGCTACCAGGGAGAAGAGACCCTGTGTCAGAATAGTGCTTCTACAGCATCGTGGTTTTCTCAATCTCCTCTCCAAGCCCATAGGGATTTGGAAAGACCTTGAGAGATGACGTAACCAAGACAGCTGACTGTGATTTTATGAGGTTGCAATTCCAAATTTATTACATGATCCTGATGAGTCAAGAAGTTGGTGTTCACTCAGGTAAAAGACATGTTCTCATCTATGTAATAAGGATTACAATGCACCTCATGAGGGCATCAGGTTATGGAAGTTCAAAGTAATTAGTAATATTTTACCCAATCAATTCACTGTATAGGGGTTCTCAGGAAAATAATTTAAGTCCTATAGCCTCAATTAACCAGTGCACTTAAGCATATGCTTCACTTTGACTCTCAGTAACTTGAATGATATTATCTTTTGAAGTATTGCAACTGACTAGAGTAAGTATGCTTTCAAAGGGTTTGGTAAACTGGTATCTCTCCAAAAGCATGCGCTAATTTCCATTCCCTCCTGGTAAACGTACTAGAAATATAGGCTGATATTTTTGCCTCTTTTGGTAAATTTTTAAGACAGAATTTGAATTAATGCATTCTAGATAATAGCCACTGATATTATTCAATCTTGATATTTTCCACTCTTCTTCCAGAAAAAAAGTTCATACTTAAAATGGAAAATTCAGAATTTCTCTGAAAAATACATACATACTGTCCACAAGCTACAGGGAAAAAAAAAAATAATAAAGGAATCAGAAAACGGCATGTGTCTTTGTCTAGAAGACGCACTCTTTACCATAGCAGTTCTTATTCTTATAGAAAGATGCATTCCATTGTGTTTGGAAGTAAAATACTGGAATTGCCATAGATTAATTCTATTAATTAAACTTCAGTTGTTACCAACTATGCACCCCTTTAGGCCTGTGAATTATTTTTTTTTTAAACATGTCTTCTTGTCATATCCCCTCCTCCTACCTGTTCCACTGCTCCTAATATTTTTGTTGTTTCTCTGTGGATCATTTTCTTTAACTTCCCTTCTCCTTTTTATTATCCTGTGGCTGAAGACAAATCTGCTCAACTTTATGTTCTTTTAATCCCTTTTCTTATGTTTCACATCATTTTTCTCAATAACTTTGCTCCAGCTGCTTCAGAACCTGCTGTGTAGACCTTTGCATGTAGCTGCAGAAACCCACCCACTGAGTGATCTGTCTACTGTCCGCCAAGGAAAATGACTGATGTTGAAGAGAAAGAATTAGACTAACTGTCAGAAAGAAACAAAACTTCTGACAGAGATCGTGAGAGAGATCACGAGAGAGACAAATATCAGGAGGGGAAGGGAAAGGGGGGTGATTAATGCTGAATAGACTTTTGCGATTGTCTACTTGGAGTAATGATTTTTTTTTTTTTTCCCTCACCAAATTCCATCTAGTTTCTGGCCTGGTTTTATCTGTTCTTAAACTGTGTTCAGTATCTGACTTGATGTACCAGAGACTTGGACATCCCCAAATTTGGTCTTGTGCTTCCATGTGCCATACATTTTTAGTCATCATTCTTCACGGTACTTTAATCTTCTTAAAAAAACAAAACAAAACAAAGCAAAGCCAACAAAACAAAACAAAAAACCCATTAAAACATCAGTGATACATTCTTAAGCCTGTAAATTCTAAAGTAACGTTATGGAAGATTAACTGAGCTGGATGTGGGAAGTTTTCAAAGTGATAGGAGACATGTTTTGCCCGTCCCATTAATTTTTAATAATTGCAAATAGAAAACAATTTTGAAAAGGCACAGTGTATCTAGGGGCATGTATGCATAAGTGCATAACACAATGCATTACTAGGTTTTGGCAGTTTCACTACATTAAATCATGATTAACTTCAGCCAGTATTTCAATAATATTAGGATACCCTGTTGATTTTTAATACATTTTAATATTAAAATTAATTTAAGTTTAATTGATTTAATGGTCAATAAAACAAATAATATTGATTAATTGCGGTGCTTTTGCATGGCAAGTTTCTGGTGGGGAAGGGGGGCTGCCAGGGTGGCTTCCGCAAGAAGCAGCTACACACTTTCTGTAGACCTGGCAGAGTAAATAACCATCTAGGCTCAAGGATGGACCCGCTGCTGACCAAGGCCAAATCCATCAGCAACAGTCATAGCAATTCTGTGATAACATATTTAAGAGGAAAAAAGCCCACAAGTGGCTGCTTTTTGCTGCCAAAGAAGGGAGAAGACGTAAGAAACTTTGCAGACACCAAGGGCAGTGAAGGGGGAGGAGGAGAAGACCATGGTGAAACAGGTTGTCCCTCTGCAGCCCATGGAAGAACACAGGAAGCAGACATCCCGCCTGCAGCCCATGGAGAGACTTTATTCATAACAACCCTAGGCAACGCTACAGGCTTGGGGCAGGGTGGCTGGAAAGCTGTACAGAGGAAAAGGATCTGGGGGTGTCTGTTGACACTCGCGTGAAAATGAGCCAGCAGTGTAGTGTGCCCAGGTGGCCAAAAAAGGCCAACGACTTTCTGGCGTGCATCAGGAATAGCATAGTCAGCCAGACCGGGGAGGTGATCATCCCCCTGTACTCAGCTCTAGTGAGGCTGCACCTTGAATATTGTGTTCGGTTTTGGGCCCCTCACTACAAGAAAGACATCGAGGCCCTGGACTGTGTCCAGAGAAGGGCAACGAAGCTGGTGAAGGCTCTGGAACATAAGTCTTATGAGAAGCAGCTGAGGGAACTGGGACTGTTCAGCCTGGAGAAGATGAGGCTCAGGGGAGACCTTATTGTTCTCTACAACTACCTGAAAGGAGGTTGTGGTGAGCTGAGGGTCAGCCTCTTCTCACAGATAAGTAGCAACAGGACAAGAGGGAAAGGCTGCAAGTTGTGCCAGGGGAGATTCAGGTTAGAAATTAAGATAAAAAGTGTGGTTAGGCATTTGAACAACGGGTTGCCCAGGGAGGTGGTGGAGTCACTGTCCCTCAGGGTGTTCAAGGAAAGGTTGGATGAGGTACTTAGGGACATGGTTTAGTTAGAAATATAGGTGGTAGGGGCATGGTTGGACTAGATGATCTTGGAGGTCTTATCCAACCTTAATGACTCTGTGATTAATATAGAAGACTAATTTTACTATACTATATTATGTTATAATAATTGTATTATAGTCTAAAATGTTAAAACCGTGGTGTGCAGACCACTGAAAGATTGGGAATTAGGTAACACTTTTCTGCGGATGGCAAAAGGAGATATGACTGAGTTTACAAATATTATATAACAGTTTACAAATGTAATACTTCTAAAGGTACCTCAGCTCTGACAGAAGCGTTTCATTTTTTTCATAGCTTAAAATGAAGAAAACTATTTTTCTGTTGCAGAGCAAAACTAATTTTTCATGAAATACAGAGAAATCAGAATACGTGCTCATTGCAAGCTATTCTGACTTCATGATAGATTAATATACTATTGAATGCATTTTTGAACGCAACAATGTAATATGTCTGTTTAGGGTTTTTTTCTATAGCAAGTGCTGCCTGAAGAACTCCAAACACCATGTAACCGATTCACTATTTTTACTTTAAAATAAATTCAATTTAGTACGGTACACTAGGAGCTGAGTTTATGTAGCTGGAATATTATGTTGAAAAACTAATATGAGTGCCTTATAATATTTTCCATATACAAAAGGGACCTCCTTCTGTTCTGAGTTCAGTATAAAGTTTGATCGAAACAAAAATGATGGACAGCAATATATGAAAATATTGCAGAAAGGGCAAAGCAAAAATGTTCATAAATTTAAAGTGAACATTTTTATTTCATGGTCATATCTGCAATCATATATATGAGAAATATAATTGGAAAACCGAAGGACTTTTAATGATAATGAAATATCGTTAAAATTCTGATATTTTAATAGTTGCATTTGGCTATTTCTCACTATCTAAGAAACCTGCAGTGGGAATTGGGAGAAAAGGATGAGGAAGAAACAGAGGTAGCTGTAATGGATCATACAGGAAGTCCAATTAAATGAATACTCCGTCAAAGGTCATTTGCACATTGTTTCAGAGGGAGCAGGAAATCAAACGATGATAAGCACTGCTGTGATCAGAAGCGAGGAAGTAAGATGGTCTCCAAGTCCAAGTCATTAAGAAGCTGACATGCATGCTGAAGCATGAAAGGACGTATCCCCTGAAAAAATATTCTTTAAAATAGTCCTTATAAAAACATAACAGAAATGTGTTACCTTTTGTTATATTAATCATTATAAAAATAAAAATAAATTCTGCACCCAAAGTTGTTCTGTGAAAAATTTTAAGTGATCCTTGTTTATGAGAGTGACTCAGTTCAGAGGACGGGAAAAGGAAACTGAAGACAGTGAGAAGAGGGGACACACCAAGGCTGACAACAATAAATTGTTTCAGGATATTTTGGAAACACAACCTGAGTGAAGACATCGAGTATTGAGGCATACATTTAAATTTAAAAATTAGGTCTAATTTCTCTCCCTGCAGGATAGGGAAGAAACCCTGTGAAACAGGATAGACTTATGTGCAGATATATATATATATATATATATAAATGTGTTAAAACTGAAGAAAGGGATTCCCAGTGTAAGCAAAGCTTTTGTTAACTAGAGGAAGGATAGAGTTTGGGAATCTCGAATGAAGAGTAATACAGGATGATAAATGTTTGATAAATAATACTTGCTTCTACTCCTTTTCTTTCTAAACTTGATCCATTTTACGTCAGAAGGCTCCATCCAGACTTCCGATACCTAAAGGGGGCCTACAGGAAAGCTGGCAAGCAGGAGGGCAGATTTAGATGAGATATTAGGAAGAAATTCTCCCCTGTGAGGATGGTTAGGCCTGGGCACAGGCTGCCAGGGAAACATAGCCATGCCAGAATTTAGCATCTTCTCTTTCTGACAAGTCTTTGTTGTGTTGGTACGGTAAGGTAAACCACAGGCAAAACTACGATTGTGCATCATCACACCTGTGTTCAAAAAGGATAAAGTTTTTCCAAGGGATGAGTGACCAGGATCTGACCTAAATAACTTCACTGAGAGTTTAAACTAGAAGTAAAAGAATTCTAATGGACAAGTTTCTTTTCCATCAACAATAAACTCAAGTCTCTATCCCTCTTTGCCCTTTGTTTCGCTGTGGCCTCTACTTCTATTTGTTCCTTCTCCTTTCTTCTTTCTATTCCTATTATTGTGCCTTAGCATAAGAAAATTTAGAGAATTTTTTTTTCCCCCTGAAAATGTTATATAGTTGCTTTCTGCTTTCATCTTCAGTGTCATCTCTATGGATGATCAAATTAATTATCTGTAAGATGCACTCTCAGTACAGTACTGATGCAGTATCACTCTCACAGCTGCAATATTCCAACGTAAGAATCACCTTTCTTCTCCTGCTCAGGAAGAAAGATCAGGTGAGTGTTGCAGCTAATCCTGGGCTAGACAATAGCATGGAGACCGACATCCTGTATCAGACTATGTGTTAAGAGTGCATTATGTATGTGTACATGTGTATCCTGTATAGATACATTAGAATTGCATTAGACATTTTTTTCTTCAGAACCACACTATAGAAACCGTTTTCCCACTCTTTTCTAAAAGCACTTCTGAGTTATTGCTTTTGACTGTTCCTTATTTATTGCTATGAAATTGTGAGTGTCAGCTGTTTGTGTCCCAAATGCCTTCCTGATTTTTCTGAAAATACTCTGTTGTATTAAGATTCCAAGCCACAGCGCAGCTTAAAACATATCAGCATAGCAAATATAATATTTTTGTCACATTCTTTCAGTGTTCAGAGCACTTAATCAGTCCTGGCTTCTTGGAACACATACTACTGAATTACAAGTTCTGTGTTGCTACAATCAAAATAGCTCATCCTATGAGTAAGATCCGAAATCATATTGCTGGGCTTAAGTGGCTATTAAAAAGATGCAAGAGGGCAGAAAAGCAGACTGGTTTAAGGTTTTTTACTAGCCTTAGATTTAGAAGACCACTGACTAGTGAAAACTCGGGTGTAAGGCAAAGATTTTTGATGCCTTAATGGAGGTATCCACACAAGAATGTAAATATATTTGATTTTTATCCTAATACATTTTCCGATGCTTACGTATCATCAAGATTCTTAACATAAGGAAACTGATTAATACAGACTTCTGAGCTGAGATTAGGAAAGCCTTATAGAATACTCATGTAATTTAGGTCTCTGTGAATAGTTCTATAGACATCAGTGTCTATGTCATGAAGTAGATTTTTTTTGTGTGTGTGCTTTTCTTCTCATTGCAAATGAGAAAGCAGTAAGTTCCTCAATTTTGGATTTTGTTCTGGTTACAGAAGCTGAATATTGGAGCTTGAAAGAGTAACTAAAAAGGTCTTTGGCTAGTAACAATTGGTTGGAAGAATTTTGGGTTTTTTTAAGGGAGAGGTAGAGGAAAGGGGAAGCGGTGGGGAGTGTTTGGGGGGGTGGGATTTAAAACACACATCCATTGATGGATTTTATGTCTGCCACACAGTGTACTTCACATTTTAGGCTGTAGTCTCCTTTTGGACATAAACCTCTTAAAACACAATCTGGTTGAGAATAATAGAACCTATCCTGACACCAGAACAAACACAACTGACAGGATAAAATTTTGTATGCACACTCCGCTTCACTCTTATTGTATCTTACTGGAAATCACCGACTGACTTCTGTTAAAGGCCACCACTATGCTGTCCTCATACAGTACAGACAGAGAAAATTCCTGTGTGGCCAATTCTTTTTCAGTTTCTTAAAGAGAGATACACAGCGTCCAATTACGATCCTGAGGATATAATTAGAATTCATCACTACGAAACATAATCTGACATGGTAATAGAAAAAAAAACAAACAAACGCAAACCAAAAATGTCTACATATTGACAGAAATCCGTACAAGGCAGGTGAAATGGGTCAAATAAATGTCCCTATTATGAATTTGACTGCATCCTTGGCCTTGCTAGTGTACAGGTATTCCTGAAAAATCACTGATCTCCAAACAGATTGGTGATCTATTTCACACACTAGGAAAAAAACGATGTTATTTCAGATGGAGGTAGATTATATTCTGAAAGGATGTAGCTGTCTCAACTATTGATGAGACAATTTTATTGTTAAAGATGGCAGAAAATTGCTTCTTCTTATTCTTATTCTTGCTAATGTTACTATTTTAAAGGAGAATTTATTATTATTTTCATGTTTGGGTAATTAAGCAGTCAACGTTCCCAAACCCTCAGGGGGAATTGTTCTGTTTCTACGGACAGTAAGTAAACTGATTTGACTATCAACTACCTTGTCTATAAGACCTATTTTGTAGAAGTTTGGCCAGACCAAAGTAATCCTAAGATAGTCACTCTCACGAGCATGGAGTCCTTCTTATATTGACTGAAATGAAGTACAGACATAGAGAAACTGACTGTCTTGGTTAGACTGGGTCTGCGACCTGGAGTTCCAGAAAAATGGCTGCAACAAATGTCATCTTCAAAAGCAATGCTGAAGACCAAATACACAAGAACACAGTATTTTCACTCTAGTGATAGGCAAGGGTAAGACTCAGTCAACATTTTAAGACCTCTATTTACATGTCCATGGGGACAGAACACGGCTAAAGTCCCTGGCAGTCAAAGAAATCAGTGGAGACTAGGGAAAATTTGAAATGTCACAGAACAGAAAAAGTATTATGTTGCTTACCTACAGGTATCTAGTTCCATTTGAAATATCTTCATGTACAGCCAATCTGGAACAGGGCCTACAGGATATCTGCAACCTCTACAGGTTCTTGGGGTGGAAGATGAAGGCCAGATGGGATTTTACACAGTGCCTCAGCTACATTAGAAACCTATCTTTTGTCATGTGAATTCCCATTAGAGTTAGGGCAAGCAACCAGTTCTCTGTGGCCCTGTGACTGAACTGATGGCTATAAATCAGTTGAGCCCGGATAGTCATCTTATGCGATATGAGTTGTCTTAAGTTACATAAAACATATACATGGTGGTCATGATCCACAACCAGATCGACTAATTTGGCAGAGGTTAAACCCCGTTGCGTTCCAACCGACCTCAGATCGCTCTGGGTGGCTGGGGGAGGCTGGGCTTAACTCCTGAGTGATGTCCCATTAGGTGTTTTATCTTGACCAGATCTTCGCAATTCTCGTAGAACAGAATTAAGACTCAAAATAGAGCCAAGGTTCAAGTCACTGTATTTGGCCCACAACAAACGTGCGAAAGAAGGGGTGTGTGTGTGTGTGTGTGTGTGTGTGTGAGAAAGGGAAGAAAAGAGAGTGGAAAAAGAGAGAGAGAAAAAGAGGGAGAGAGAGATGGCAATATCTACCACCACGGAGATACGGAGTCCTGTGAGTCCGATGACCTCAGGTCCGATGGCAGAGCGTTCTTCAATCTCTTCAGGTCCGATGGGGGGGAACGTTCCCTTGTTGTCCTTTTGTCTCCTGATGCCTTCTTCTCCCTTTTTTTGGGATGGAGGAATGCTCTCCTTTCGTAGTCATCCTTGGCAGAGCCACACCTTCTTCTACCTGGCTGTGGGAATGCTTCAGGCTGGATGGCAGAAGGAATGCTCTCCTGATGTCTTCAGGGTGGCTTTGTTGGTCTTGCCTTTTTACAGTGTTATCTTGTTGCATAGTCATTAAGTCCTTGGCATAAGCCACTTTAAGCCTGAGGGTGGAATTCACTTTGTTGCTGTTGCGTGGGGTTGTTGGGATGAGGTTTTATGGTGATTGAGAGAGAGGAAAGAGGTGGGTAGAGAAGAGGGGGGCACGGTTCTGTCTGCGATTGTTAAGGCATATCTCTAGTACTTTACAATCGTACTCTCAGACATGACACTGGGCTGGTGAGACACCTGTAAGATGCTGAAACAATTGACCCGGAGACTTGGGAAGATAACATAGAAGATCTTACATGATAGTGATCATAGAGTCATAGAATTATAGAATCATAGAATGGTCTGGGTTGGAAAGGACCCCAAGGATCACAGAGTCCCAACCCCCTGCCACAGGCAGGGCCACCAACCTCCAGGCCTGGATCTACACAAGGTTGCCCAGGGCCCCATCCAGCCTGGCCTTGAACACCTCCAGGAATGGGGGATCCACCACCTCTCTGGGCAACCTGTTCCAGCACTTTACCACTCTCTCTTTAAAAAACCTTCGCCTTCATATCTAATCTAAACCTTCCCCCTTTAGCTTTAGTCCGTTCCCCCTTGTCCTGCCAATATCTACCCTTTTAAAAAGTTCATTCCCCTCCTGGTTCTCTGCTCCCTTCAGGTACAGGAAGGCTACCAATTACATCTTATTGCCTTATATTGCTTAAAAACTGTAGCATGTATGCAGTATTTAAAGAACCATAAGACCTGACAGTTCCCTAACATCAGGATGCAAATCAACTTACTCTTGTAGGGGATCACATTGTTTAACTCTTGTAAAACTCAGATGTCTGCATATGTAAATTGCATATAGAAAGTAGTCAGCAGAGTCTTTCAGGAATATCGGAAGCCCAGATCACAATCTCTGAGATTCTGTAAGTCTTCACAATTAAAGAACTAGAACTCCCAAATGTACAATTCTTTGTTGGTAGCAGTCTGACTCGCTGTAGTAATCTCTTTAAATCAGACGCATAATTTCGTTATGCTGAGAAAAATCGGAAAAATGACACAATCTTGATTGAAGTTGTTAATTCATTGTGGTGTTTTGACCCTGGCTGGAGGACCAGTGACCACCAAAGCTGCTCTGTCATTCCATCTCCCGGTTAAGATGGTAAAGATATCTCACAGAATCAGCTTCCAAAAAATTAATCGGATTTATTTCAAGGCGAAACAGAGTAATGAGGAATAAAACCAAATCTTAAAATACCCCTCTCCACCCCTCTCTTGTTCCAGGGCTCAACCCTACTCCCAAATTCTCTACTACCTTCCCACCACTGGGTACAAGGGGTACAGGGAATGGACGTTGCAGTCAGTTCATCACACGCTCTCTCTACTGTGCCTTCCTCTGCAGGGGGAGGACTCCTCACACTTTCACCCTGATCCAGTGTGGTGTCCTTCTTACAGGAGACAGTCCTCTGTAAGCTTCTCCAATGTGAGTCTTTTCCCACGGGGAAAAGTGCTTCTCAAAATGCCCTACTGTGCCATTCCTTCTTCACTGACCTTGGTGTCTACAGATTTGCTCATGCGTTGTCACTCCTCCCTCTGACTGCAAAACCTGCTGCTCCTTGCTCTTTTTTTCCCCATGTTTCTTCTTAACTATGTTACCCCAGAGGTGCTACCACCTTAGCTGATTGGCTCAGTGTTCACCAGCCATGGGTCCCATCTGGCTCTGGCTTTACTGTACCTATGGGAAGCTTCTTGCAGATTCTTGCAAAAGGCACCCTTGCAGCCCCCCACTCCCCACTACTACCTGAACCTTGCAACAGAAATCCAAAATATGAATTTAAAAATTTGGGGAACCTGTTAAGGAAATACAGAAAGCTGATGCGATGGACAAATAGCCACAGGAGTAGGAGCACCACAGATTTAATTTATCTGAATTCTTTCAGGAAACAAAATATATTTTGAGAGTTGTTTTTCCTTAGGGAAAGAGACTGACTGAAATTTTAACAAAAAGGAAGAAACATTTTGCTATCTGAACATTGTTGAGAATCGCAACGTTTTCAAAGTAGAGAGGGTATTAGAAAAGGCTAATTGTACATTCTCAAAGTAGAGTTGAATTGCTCTGTTGCAGGTATTAGGTTGTGTTTTACTCTTGGGTAGTGCATTATAAAATACAGCATACAGAATTCTCTATTTCTAATTTTTAATAGAAGTGCTTTTCATTATATTTGATCCTTATATATAGCTGGCAAAATGCTTCTGTTTATCCAGACTTAGGCACATGGATTTCAGATATTTCTATTATTTACATATATTTCGATTTATCTGTTATTTTCAATAACAGAAATATTGCTGTATAATTCTGCTCTTTTATTCTCTTGTATTGTATTATGCTATTTCAACTATTTCAATGTAATAATCAAAATAATAATATAATAAGAGCAGTATTACATAATAATGAATATCGGTCATTTGTAAGGTCAAGTGAATAAAGAAACAGGAAAAATAAGTACTCAAGTCTGAAAAGAACAATATTCCAAAGGTGTTTTTATTCTAGCGTTGTGTTCCTACTTAAATATTTCAAGTGCTATATTAAAAGAATAACTTGAAATTTCTTCCCAATGCCAAGGTTTAAAATTCCTGTGGAATTAAGAATTTATAATGAAAAATTGCATTAGAGATGTTTTTAAAAATGGAATGATTATATATTCAGAATACTTATATACGTAAATTAAAGGCAAACCAGCCATTTTTAAAGCTCTGAAATGATCCCATTTTAATAATTCAAGATAAATAATGATCAAGCCGGGGTTTTTCTAAGCTGGGAGAGTGGAGATAATATAGCTATTTCAATTTTCAATGATCTTGATAATTGAAAATATTTTTCCTGTCTTAGTTCATATCTTTAGGCATTTGAAAGCATTTAATGTTTACAGAATTTTGTTGAAAAACACTCTGCAGGAATATCTGTTTGCACATTTTATGAACCAACCATTTATGATCTGGAAAAGAAATCGCAAAATGCCCAAACTCAGGACACAACAGCTTAGGATTTTTTTGAAATGTCAAGATCAAAGAAAATTACTTGTTTGGTGTGAATTTTAAAGCCACTTAAAGATCTTTAAAAATTTTTAAAAAAATACAGAAAATGTACACAAGATGACTTTATGACCTTCTATAACCCCTCGTCATGTCCCTCTGCTTGAAAGGTTAGTTTGCAAAAAGTCATCATTGCAAATCCTTAAGATGCTGAATAGGAATTAACAAATAGCTCACAGGTGCAGGTACATCCCCAGACATCCTGCTTAAGTATTGTTATTATTTATTTAATTTGTATAACTTCATTCTACATAGCTCATGAAATAGCAAAGCAGCTACACTATATGTTATAAAATTAAAAGCAGAGTAAAAAAGTCTGTCATTGCCTAGTATTTGCAGAGTAAGGAATACCAGGTAGGCAAAAGCAGAGCAGTAAGTGGGAATAATTTAGTTGCGTCACTCAATTTAGGTTGCCAACTTTAGCAAACGTAGCAGTAAGATCAGGTGTATACTGTGCAAATTCAGTCTGTATCCTGCAGACATCACACACACACAGAGAAACACACTCCACCCCATTAATTTTATTGTCATAAATTCCACAGAGCTCCTCTCCAACAGGTCATCCCCCAGCCTGTTCTGATTCGCTACTCTACACTTGCTTTTATTGAACCTCATCTGCTTTCTCCCTGCCCAGCTCTCTAGCCTGCCGAGGTGTCGCTGGATGGCAGCACAATGTTCCTGCGTGTCAGCCACTCCTCCCAGCTTTGGCACTTGCAGAGGGTGGATGCTACTTCCTCATCGAGTTGATCGATGAAGATGTTAAACAAGATTGGACCCAGCCCTGGGGAACACCGCTGGTCACAGGTCTCCAGCCAGACTCTGCTCCACTGATCACCACCCTCTGAACTCGGCCTGATAGCCAGTTCTCAACCCACCTCACTGTCCACTCATCTATCCCATGCTCTCTCAGCTTTGCTGTCAGGATGTCATGGGAGACAGTATCAAAAGCCTTGCTTAAGTCAAGGTAGATGACATCCACTGCTCTCCCTCCATCTACCCAGTCAGTCATGACATCATGGAAGGCTACAAGAATTTTTCAAGTTGTTATGTGGAAAATGCTGGGGAATGTTGCTTTTGCAAACTGAAATGGGTTGTCCCATTTCAGTCCTTTTCTTTCCCCATATTTTTTCAATGATACAGGGTATCGTTGCATTGAAAGTGAGGTTTGTTTTATTTGAGTTGTTGTTGCTAGTGGCTTGGTGTTTCTCTTTGTTTTATTTGTGTTTGATCTGTGTCATTTAAGAAATAAAATGACAGTATTTGCTTTGGGTACATCAGAACAGATTTATAGTTTTCAATCTAAAATATCTTTTACGGATGATCATGAATGTGGTCACTTCATTCAGCTTAGACCAGAAAATTTGTTGAGAAATTTTTTTTTTATTTATTTTTTATTATGTAGCTTCTGTTCTGATATTTCTTTCATACAGATTGCAGTTCTGGGTGGCAGAAATTTGTTGGTATTTAGTAACAGAAAATAAAACAAATATAACTATATATATTCCACTCATCAGAAAATATCTGGCCTGGACCTCAAGAAACATTTAGAATGAGATTTTAATTCTCTTGGGAGATAAAAATCTTCAATCTTCCAGCTGAAAGCTAGTGGAAATATATCTTAAAATATAGCCAACCGATCAGAAATTAATTTATTAACTTGTTTTCACTACTTATTAAGGTCATCACTAAGCATAACCGTTCACCTTTTTAAGGAACATTTTTGTGGATTTAGTTTCTGTAGTACTTATTAGTTAAATCTGGGGCAGATTAAAGCCTAATGAGGAGGAAACAGATTGTACAGACACTTTTTATATGCTGGTTAGGAGCTGCCAAAGTCATTTATATACATTTTTATTAAAATGTGTTGTAAAGCCATCTGGTGAATGTTGTTTGTGATTTTACAGGGCCATCCAGCTTTTACTCTCAAGTTATCTCATTTACAAACCAGTTAGTTAATTCTTCCATAAGGGCAAAATACTTGCCCGCGCTCTCCCTTTCCTCTTACTTTTTGCTAGATAATGAGATTTGACGATTATTCTTAACAGGTATATATGGTGGTTTGTGAGTTTCCAAAGCATTATTTTTCACGGAACTGCAGTATCTCTGGAGAACTAAAGGATAATCATGCAGCTAGGGGTTGGAAAAGTGTGAGAGAAAGACACCGAATGCCGGGTATAAAAATAAAAAATCATTTTTTTAACCACGTGCAATCAATACGCAATCACTACTGCCGGTTTCATGGATACAATGGAGAAATGCACTATTGCTATTTAGAAATACGACTACACTTATTACAACCACAAACGAGTCACAAAATACACTACTGCCAACACCACAGCCACGGAATTCGGTATCACCGACCTCATCAGTCACCTCACTCGCTGCTACCACCCGCAGGCAATTCGCAAGGTTCAATATTACAACCACAGCAGATTCACAGAACACACTATCCCCAGGGCACTAAATACTACACGTGTGTTAGTCCATCACCCGAGACTACAAACTTAAAGCATAGCAAATACTCACTTACCCATCTCTCTGGTAAGGGTTCTCAGTACGTTACCTCCGGCAGCATCCTGGCCAAGGGGGAAGAGTCTCCTCACAGTGTTGGAGAAGCGGCTGCCCCAACTCAGACTGAATCCAAATATTTGATTTTTTTTGTCTGATGGAAGTGACAGTGGGCAGGGCTGTGTCCTAGTGGACAACTCCACCTTCCATGTGTGTCATTAGCAATGATCGCCCTTATCTTATGCCCTATCTGTTGCATATCTTTGCTTTGTCTGGGCCCATTAAAGCCAAATGGAGAACCTTTGGCTTCACTTTATCTTACTGCTAGACAGCTGAATAGTGGCTTGTTTGGGCACTCAGGGCTTATTGTTTGTTGAATGAATACCAAGGCTCAACCCAGGTTTCGGTTGGTTGAATTATGCAGAGCTGCCCATTTAGTCTCATTTTGCAGGACAACTAAATACTGAGCTCTCTACACAGCTCCCTATGGCCTGTCTCTGCAGAGATGGGGCCTCAAGGCAATCCCAGGCTGACTTTCTTTACAACCGCCCGCGTGTCGCCTGACGTCCTAGACATTGCTGTCTGATGGGCTAGACATTGCTGAAACCTGTTTGTGTAGCTCGATGAGTATCCTGTTTCACTGCTTAATTACTTCATCAGTAAATTATATTTTCCTTCCATCCAGTAGGAAACTCTCATTTCAGTTTGAGTTGTCAATGATTTTGCATTGTTTGCATGTTGTAAAATTTCAGTAAAAATTCTGTCTATGCCTTATCATCCAAGGTAATGTAATAAATAACTAAAGGAAAATTGCTGATCAAACCAGTAATTGCTCTGTTAAACCAGACGTTGCTGTGATAAGAACATCCTGTTTTGATAGACAAAGGGTAAAACCCACAATGCCACTGGAATGTGTTAAAATTAGATAAGGAAGACTGATTTTGTAACAGAAACTTCGATTATGTCCCTTAAGCAAGTATGGATCAGGAAGATAACGAACAAGAAACTGAATGACGAAATGACGTATCAAGGATGTGACAACCGACTTCGAGAAGGATAAAAAGGACTGTTTAGCCTAAGTAAAATTTGTAAGCCCTGAAGGAGCTGTGACTCCCTGGCCACCCAGCGCGCTGTCCTTTTTGCTCTCCTACTTTAATAAATAATTAATGAATTCATTTCGGACTTGATTTGCATTCATTCAACCATAACAGTAAGATACTGAAAGTTAGCTGTTAAATCTCCCCAACAAAGCTTTTTCATCTCCACACTAATAATCTCAGTGCCCTCAATCTCTCCTCATATAGATTAAGTGCTCCATCCTCTGACCATCTTGTCTTTTTGCTGAACTCGCTCAAGTTTATAAATTTTTTTTATACTGGGTGGACCAGAGCTGGTCACAGTGTTCCAGATACAGTCTAATGAATGTAGAATAGAGGGGAGTAAGAACTTCACTTAATCTATTGCCTATGTTCCTGTCAGCCCCTAAACCATGATGTTGCAGACCAGTTAGTCTGCTCCTCATATAGTATTTTGCATCTTTTGAATTACAGGAGTTTCTTGTTAAACCAATCCTGCACCAAGTTTAGGATCCTCTGAAAGGCTCCATTATTTCTAACAAGTCATCTGGAACCTTGCTGAGGTTCTTGTTCTTGAGAACTTTATTCTCTCTCCTCCTGGTAGCTGATAAATAGGATTACAAGATGCACCCTTGCTACACTGCAGGATAGAGGAGCTGCAGTTGCAAACAAATTTAAAGTATGAAAAATTATCTATTTTTATTTGAGCCTGAGAATGCAGCCAGTTTCATTGCATTTAGTAGTCCATCTAACACTTTCCCATCTAGTAGCAAATTGATTGGAATGTCAAAACTTGGATATAATGATGCTCTGGAAGACTGTGACAAAAGTTCTGCAGTAGTCAAGGCAGAAGATATCTGCTGCTCTCACACTTGGCAAATCCAAGCTGGCTACTCCCAATTACTTTCTTCTTTTTCATTGGCCCAGGAATGGTTAGCAATGTGTTTCCCAGGGACTGAAGTTAAGCAGCCTGGATTGTCACTCTGAATTATCTTTCTTGCCTTTGTTTTAAAAAGGGCTTCAACGTTTGTCACACATCTCTTCATATTGGTTATTACAGACATGAGTAAAGGATCAGGAGTTGTTATGCATATAATAAGCAAAATTAAGTTGACATAGTAAGTTAATATTCCTAATTTCTTTTTAAGCCAACCAATAGAGCTGGAAATAACAAAGAAGCTGCAGGTTAGTTTATTTAAACCTTGTCTGAATAAATAAACTGATTAGAAGTTATTACTTCTTCCTGCAGACATGTCCTAGAGTAAAAAAAATTTAGAAGATCATACCCCCCTCCCCATTCTATGTACCAGAAATCCCGCCCTTCCATAAATTCAGTGGTTTGTTTCAGTGATTGCATATGTGAAATAAAGATATGCAACTGAATGTAAGAACATTCTAAAATATCCTAGTTTTTCACTCCTACTAGATTTTATGCATATGGAAATTTAACAGCAGTGGAATACAATCTTTTCCTCACCAGTAAGGTATGAATAACAGGAAAATACAAAGAAGTTGGATTATATTCTCAAACCAATTTAAACTTTTTACATTTGTTACTGATAACGTTATTCCCATTATCCTCCCTGAAACTCTGAAATTTTATCCTCAACTACATCTGCTATTACTAGAAGAAAACAATAAGCTTTTTCTAGGAATATCCACAAATAAAATACTCTGAATGCTTTTTGCTACGCTCACTTCCCTGTGTAAATAACCAAAAGTTACCCATTTAACAGACAGTTTGTCCTGGTTTCAGCTAGGATAGAGTTAATTTCTTTCTAGCAGCGTTTGGAATGCCGTGTTTGGGAGTTAGGATGAGGGGGCTAGTGGGGGGAGGAGCAGGGAGCTCCAGGTCGCTTGGTTTTGGGGTCGGTCCAGTTTTTCGGGACAGCTCTGTGCTGTACGGCCTGAGTTGTGCCGTCGGGTGAGAAATTGTTTCCTGTATCACCAGTATCGTATATTTTCCCATTGTGGAAAACGCTGAATTGTTGCTTTTGCAGGCTGAAGTTTTGTATTGCATATTCTTTTACTGACTTGTGAATTAGGGCTGCCTCATCAGAAATACTTTGTAGGGAATTTAGGATAGTACATCAACTAAGATGGGATACTGTTAATAAAGTTTTGGTGTTACTTGTGTTATGGCAAAATCTATCTCTCAATTAGAGTACACAGTTCTGTTAACAGATACAGATGAAATTTGCAGGTATTTTGAAAGTTAGACAAAGAATCGTTGTAGGATTAAGAGAATTTACTAACTTATAGAGAAGGGTTAAAGGGTACTTGATAACAAGATGCCTGTTAAAGGGGGGCTTACTAACAGGATGGTTTGAAATGCCATAGTGGTTGTGTCAGAAGATGGCCTATCATAAATCTGTCTCACTCAAACAGCTCCTAGTTAGTTTCGAGTGATTTAATGTATTTGGGCCAATTTAGAGTGGACCTGTGGTAGATAAGAAATAAGCATCCCAATTATAATTGTGCCACCTGGAAAAATCACAACTACGCATGTGCCAGGGAAAGGAGGTGAAAAGTTCAACCTGAGGAAGACTTCGAGCCTTCATCACTGAGACCCCCTGACGACCACCACCACAAGACAGTGCGCAGGCGCAGCTGGGAGGAGTTTATGGAAACGACTTCTTGGGACTCATTTTAATACGAAGCAGGACAGGTCATGAATATGTATAGGTACAGGAGATAACCTAATGATTTTGGACAGAATATTGTATAAAAGTGCCACAAACTCGGACCAAAAGTGTGCCTACTTTGTTAGGTCACCCGCTCTTGCAAGAACGTATAGTAAATTACTGCTTCACTAATGCGTCTACCTCGAGTCCTTTTTTTTAGGACCCTTTTGCATTTCTAACACCATAAAGTCCTTTTATTATTGTTATACCTATCTTCCTGCTACCCCAGTAATCTGTCCTTATCCCAACCCTCGAGGTTTTGGTTCTTTGGGTTTTCTTCTCCCTCCCTTTCCCCCTTCCTCAATTCTACACACCACCCCCCCCCCGCATTAAAGGACAAGCTGCTGTGTGATGCTAGGCTCTCAGCTGGGGCAAAACCACGACACAGGTTCACATATCTCATGTGTTTAAGATGAATTAATTCGGTTCAGGGATAAGTATCTGAATTCTATCCACCTCAATTTCATGTGATGTAATTGCAATTTAAACTACTCTTATCCTTTGTATACAAATCAATCTGAAATGTGTACAACTCTAACTGACTCTGTGGTGTAAAAATATTCTTTGTTCTTTGTAAAAAAACAGGATATTACATTACCTTACTGTTTTTGCTAAGGAGAGTAAAAGAACAGTAAATGGAAAAAATGCTAACCAAGTTAGAAGTATCTAGGTGAAAGGAAAAACCTGTGATGCTAGGAGTCCTGAAAGCAGCAGAACAAAGCTTGTGATTTGGACTCTGCTAACACACATAGTCATATGCCTGGCTTGCAAGATGACTACCATGCAAGCTGATGTGTACAGCCTTCTTGGAGAGGAATGTGATAGACCCTGAGAATATCGCCGAACATATGGTAAATGTTCTTTTTCTTATAAATGCTTTAAGGATTATCAAAAATAATCTTAAAAGTAGCTAGCTGGGAGTTAAACATTTCCTACAAAGACCAATCTGTAAACACTGAATTATATATCTGCCCTAACATAGCTGTCAATGGAGTTTCCAACATCTGCATCTCCATGAGGACTGCTCCCAGGTGCAGAAGCTCATCCTGACCCTGCTGACCCATCTTGTCTGCCCAACAATGACTGTCTGAGTGCTGCCTTAGGGCTGGTGAGTATGCAGGCTCTAGCCTTTCAGCTAACAAACTGAGACCAGCTTTTGTATTCCTGAGCCAAGAAACAATTTCTTTTTACTTTCAAGTGTCTACCTACTGCTTGCATAGTCTCTATATGCCCAGTTAAAGATGTCTGAAGAAGCAGACCCAGAAGAGGATCAGTAACAGCACCTGGCTGCTGCTAAGTAATTCCTGGGCATCTATTTTTATCAAACTGGTCAACAGAATTGAAATTTAAAGGAGTTAATTCCATATGACAAGAAGGAGAAGAAATCCACATATTGTTATGGTATCTTGTACAAAATCAAGTTAAGGGCATGGACTCAACACTTAGCTAAGAAAGTTTCAGTACTGAATATAATCTGAAACTGTTCTTATTGCCTTATTTTTCTCTTTAGGTTTGCAATCAAATACTTTCTGGTTTAAATTAAAAAATTGCAACAGCATTCTTGGCCTAAAATATTTGGTATTAAATATGCATTTTGAAGAAGCGGAAAACTTGAAATTTATGCTTCATCTGTGGGCATATTCTGGCCACCCAGTTCCATTACAGAGGCTATTCAAACATATGATGTCTGTATTTGGCATCTCTAACTCTAAAAATTCTGTTTTACTTCAAAACTGACTGTCTTTTAAAATGTCATGTGTAAGAGTAATAGCTCAAATCTCAGAAAAATATTCATCTGGACAGGTTTGTATATTAAAAAAAATCAAAAAAGTTGCATTATCCATCCGTATTTTAAAATTTTATGGTCTGCAGTCATTCACCATTATATTCAGGTCTGTTAAACAGATATCTTGGAAGAAATTTTGCAGATCCTCACTCAGTCTACATACTGAGAATCCCAGGATTGCTAATTGTGTTGTGATGGCCAGGTGCCTAATCTTTGGGGTTGGCATTGGCAGATTTAGCATTAGAGAATTTATCGGTTTCCCACAGGAAGTCTATGGCAGAGAACTGAACCTGTATCAGTTTCTGAAATTCCAGCCTAGCTTCCCTCTCTCTGTAACATTCGTCTTCTCTCCTGATACACAATGTTTAATTCAAACAAGGATATTCCCTCTTAACGGGGAATTAAGAAGTGTCGGGGTTATTCAGAGGTTCTCTACACCATGATTAACTTTATCTACTTGAGTTCATATTCTGTTTATTATGTAGTTGGAAGTAAAATTGGCATTTGTCATATAACAGAAGGTGTAGCATAGTATAAACAGCTTGCTTCAAGAACTGGAAGCATTTTTCTTTGACTTGAAAAAGCAATCAAACTGCTGTCAATGATACCTGTTTCCTGTGTACTGTCATTTCAATAATGCATGAAAACATTCATACTTTGAAATACTGAAATAAAGGCATCTGCAAGCATTCTTACATGTTTGAAGATTACAGTTTTCTGCCTACATATACAACAGTTAGAAATTTTAAAATCTGTATTAAAATATTTGCTGACCATTTGAGCATATTTAACATCTTTTCTGTTTGTGTATTTATAGACAAAACGAAAATAGCTCTCTGTCAGAATATAGAAAGTAGGTACTAGGTTTAAGTACTGCTTCTTTCTGGAAGCAAATTTGCCATCAGTATCCAGGGAAACTTTCATTCTGCCACAATTTTTTTTTTTCATACAAAATCACTGTGTTTGCACTTGATTGGAATTCTCCAATGGTTTTAGAGATAATTTTAAATGTATAATTTTTACTCCTTTAAGCTGTGAAGTAATGTTTTGGGTTGTTTCTTTTTTTTTTTTACCCCCTTCTCTTTAAAGATCTTGGAAATATTTCTACAGCAATAAAATTCCACCTTCTCCCCAGACCTTGTAAATGATGAGTACACACGCATGACACCAGGTTTGAAGTCAGGCATCACAGTATTTGATTCATCTCTTGTTCAGTTCCTTAGTCTGGAATGATGCTGATGTTTTCTTCCCTTTCAGAAATCTGGTATGTGCTGTCATATTCACTTGCAATTAATACATGTCTGTTACAGTCCAATGGCTTTAACAATTGCAAACCTTCAAATATTACTTCAGCTTCTGCTAACCAGGTGTTGCCATGGTATCCAGTCTGGCAGGAAAAAAATAGCATAGTCTGCTCTTGACAGCTGTGTTGATGAGTATTAGTGCTTTGTCTTATAGCTCTAATAAATACACTCTTATTGCTAAAAACTGTGAGAAATTCCATTAGGGTTAAAAGAGTGCACATGACTTTCTCATAATCCTGTAAGCAATTTTATAGCTCTGTACCCCTTGTTCCTATTTTTAAAGAGTGAGCAAGCATTCATGGACAGGATGTATTTTTACTATATGCCAATCTAAAGTATCTGATACTGCAGGCAATTTTTAATGGCAAACAAGTGAATGTGAAAATGCAGGAAGGCATCATGGTATCACCTCAAGTTGAAATTCTAAATGGATGTGAACAAAAGGAAGCTTGCTCCTGCAATGGGCTAATACTAGCATTACAGCAAGGGGACTACTGGAAAGAAAAGGTCCATCCAGAGCTTGTTTAGTGACCAGTCCTTCTAAAAGCATGCATCCAAGTCTAAATGTTAGAAAACATACACATTTATGAATAACATATGTTATTAAAAAAAAACCTGAAGGGTTTTCATATTTTAATGATCATCATTTTTATAAAGATAGATTAAACTAGCCAGATTCCCCACCCCCACCCCCACCCCCCCAAATGGAGGCTGAAGGGATATATACTTCCCAGGTCATTTTTTGAATTACCTTTCAGTTCATTAAAACCAATCTCATAAAGCAATTCACATGCAAGGGTAAAACTTTTTATCACATTGCACAGTTTCTCAAAGTAATAAGCTTCCCTCTAGTCTCCCGAACAACCATTGAAACTGTTTGCAGTGGATGATGCCAATAATTAGTTGGATAACATTATAAATGAAGAAACTGCTTTTCCTGAGATCATTAGATAGATTATCTAGCAATTAAAAGCAAAAAATGAATAGAAAAAATTATTAATAGCTTTAAATTGAAACTAGTAAAAATTAAATTAGGGAAAATTAATTTGGGGGAATATAAGATTAGGCTTCTGTATTGTATTTATGACTTTTTCTTAGCAGATATTACTTTATATTGTTTCAAATATTACAGTATAAAGGTAACATTTACTATATTGCCATTTCCAATTTTGCTAGTAAAGGAAAATTTTTGCCCTGAGTGTAGAACATATTGTGTCCAATTTTACCAACAGAGGAAGCACATTTTTATACACTATCATTTAAATTACATAGATGAGAAAGGACACTGGCTGAGACTATGAGCTGACTATTTTTCACTAACAGAAGAAAAAAGAAAGAAACAGATTATATGGATATGTAACCTAGGATATTATATTAATTTTCAATGAAGTGCTAATCTACATTATCCCCCACACTATTATCAGGCCAATTTGATACATGTACCAGAGGCTTTAATTGGTGGTCTGCATTTAGGATGTCTAGCTGTTGGATTTCAAATGTGCTGCTTGGCAAAAATAGACATCGTTGTTAAATGCAAGGATAATTTGCATCTGAAACATAAACTGTCACCTGTAGATCCTTTTGTGAATAAACAAAATCTTTTAAAATATCTGAAAAGATGTAGATCTTTATTTTGGTGTATTCAGAAGAGCAGCACATTTGAAAGATGTCTCTAAGTAAATACGAGATCCTCTTTTAAATTACTGTCTTGTATGACTTCAGTTAAACCAGTCAGGGCTTCTGGGTGACCTGAACTTCAATCTGCAGCATTAGCTGCATATGTTTAAACATTAAATTATCATCTGATCCAAACACTACAAACCAGCTTACATCAATGTATTTATTGTCATAATTATTCAGACATATTAGATAACTTTTACTCCTTCATTGATTATCTAATCAGTAATTTAAGATATCATTGTGACTTTTAGTCATGCTTCAATAAATTTTCAGAATTTTTCTTCACATTTATTATTCCTTTATATTACTTGTGTAATTACATCATTTGAGCTTTATTAGATGTTTAAACAAAAAATTTAGTCTGATGTCTAGAGGACAATATTTAAGAATATACTAAATTTTGTGCATTGACTAAAGTATTCCTACTGATACATTTAAAACCCAGCACTTCAAGATTCACTTTTGAATCATCCTTTTGGAGGCTGTATGGCTAAAAAGATTTAGAGATTGTTTTTTTGTTTTGTTTTGTTTTGTTTTCCCATTACTGGAGTGATGTATTATCTGTATGTCTTCCATATCTTTCATGTTGAATAGAGGAGAAATAGAATAATGACTCAGGGATAAATGCTCAACCAGGATATTAAAAAAATACAAATTTATTTCTGATCAATTACAGATTTAGTGTTCTACTCTAAACATCACAGCACTTCCCTTCCTTCTTAGGTTTTTTTGGGGATTGTTAGATTTTCTTGGTTTTTTTCCTCAGCATTGTATTCACTAGTGTTTCAGATGGTGAAATCCTTGAAACAGACTTCATTTTGTACAGCAAACCATTAGAGGCCTGAATGTGTCTTTATATGAGCAATAAATAATATCAGGTGACCTTCCATTAAGTTCCAGTCCAGTATGACACTACTTGCATGAAACAGAGTGGCCTGCTCCGATTCATTCTTATGCAACAACAGCCGAATTTTGACAGTACACAATGTTATTCACAAGTACATGCACATCCATAACCACATCATTTTCTTCCAGTGATAAAAGAGTTAAGAAAATGTAGAATAGGAACACAAAAAAACCCTATGCAATAAAATTAAATGGAAGGAAAACATTTACTGTTTTTGAACAATCACTTGAATATGATAGTTTTCTGATTAATAAGATAAATAACTGGAAGTGCAGAAGTATAATAAAGGCTATTTGATCCTATTCTGTCAGCTAAATTAGAAGATGAGCCTGTGAAAATGAAGAGTTTGCAAGATGTATATGAAGTATTGAATCTAATCAGGCACTAGAAGGATCATTTTTCTCCTGCATTTTCTAACAAGTTTAGAATTTGTAATGATTCTTTTTGTTGGAGCTTCTAAATTGCAAAAAGCAAAAGAGAACATTCTTCATTTTCTAAATATTCACAGGTCCATGAATTCTTTAGGTTTATACTTCAGGTAAGTTCGGATTTTCAAGAAACTGCAAAAATAAACAAAAAAATAGTTCAACTTTCTTTTTAGAATGGAGTAAAGTGCAATCAGTTTTGAAAATGTGCTTATCCTTCAACATCTGTTGTGAGACAGAGAGAAAATTTTTGTTTTAAGGCTTAGGTTGTATCAGTTTCAGGTTTTCATGTCTTAGAAGAATTTTTCAGTGAAGATTTTGCTCTGCAAGCTTTAGTTTGTCTTATGTAAACCTCTTCTTGAATCTTTACACAACAAATGTAAAGTCACTGAATTTTCTAATCTATTGACTCATGGTCTAATAATAATGAACTGAGGGTCTTTTTGTTTCTTTTTTTCCCGAACAAGATACAGGTAAAATTTCATAAATAAACACACCCCCCCAAAATATTTTCTTTTGTTCCAAATTAAGACTGGAATACTTAGATGCTTTCTTAAATGAAAAATATTCACTCAATATTACTGAATTAAATCAATACTATTACTGTTTCCTATGACTTTTACACATGTAACTCTGGGGGATACAGTGCGAACTGGCTCTTTTGTCAAGTCAGTTGTCCTGTCTGTGTCCCCTCTCCGAACCCTTACCCACTTCTGCCTCCTCTCTGCG
Source organism: Hypotaenidia okinawae (assembly GCA_027925045.1). Taxonomy (NCBI): domain Eukaryota; kingdom Metazoa; phylum Chordata; class Aves; order Gruiformes; family Rallidae; genus Hypotaenidia; species Hypotaenidia okinawae. The sequence goes on along the minus strand of BSDF01000003.1, from coordinate 76,966,273 downwards.
GTGACAAGACCTGGAAACAGAAAGCCCTGATGTTGTGCAAGCACTGCTCAACAGTTGCCAAAACACTGGTATGCTATAACCACTGTTTAAGTTGCAAATTCAAAGCACAGCACTCTGGGCTGCTGTGAAGAAAGTTAACTCCATTCCATCTAGACTCACTAGCTTTTTGTAGCAGTCATTTTTTTCTGAAATATTTCAGTGAGATTAAAATGTCCCTAAAATGTCTTTGTCTTACCCCTTTCTCACTCAGCCTTATCCAAAAATTATGTCAAAGGTCAATATTGGTCCTTACTCCTGTAACTATAGGGTTCTTCACAGTTATGTGTGTGTGTTGGGTTGGGCTTTCTTTTTTTTTTTTGCATTGGGAGAGAATGCAAAAAATATTTTTCATGTGTATAAAGTTAATTTTACATTAAATGACTATGTTCCCTAGCCGTATGTCCCCCTAGATAGAGTAGCTTCACTAAGAAATTGTATTTATTGTATAAATTCCTTTAACATCAGTCACGATTAAGTTGTAAGCCTATACATTTTAACTTAACTTGTCAGTTTGGCCATCTACTGTCTAAATCATGATTCATTGGACTAAAACCTGTTAATTCATGTACCTTGCTGAAGATTTTTGAAACTAAATGAAATGAACAAGGCTTGCAAGCTCTAAGTAACATCTTTCTTAGCAGTACATTAGCTACCTGAGAAAGAGAAAGCCAAATATCTCTTTCTACATGGCACAAGTATCCTGCAGTGTTTATGTTTGTGATGGTTTGAGCCCTGGCCAAAGGCCAGACGCCCACCAAAATCAGTCTGTTACTCCCCTTCTTAGTTGGACAGGGGAGAAAAAACATAATTGGGCGGCTCAAGAGACAAACTCGTTAATGACGCGGGCAAAACAGACTCAACATAGAGAGCAGAAGAGAAAAGTTATCTAATTTATTACACCACGCTAAAGAGAAAACAGTGAAAAAGAACCAGAGTCAGGAGTGCAACCAACAATCTTGAAACAAATGCAAACCAGGCAAACACTTTCCCCCCACCACTCCCTCCTTAGCAGGCTTTAGTTAGAAGTTTGCTCCCTTCTTCCCTCCCGGTCGCAGCCCAGGAGGGGCAGAGACTGGGGAAAATGGGGGTCTCGGTAACACCTTCCCCCCACCCCTCCATTCTAAAGCAGACTACGCTTTCAGCCATGATTTTGCTCCCTTCTTCCCCTCTCCTGCTCGCAGCACAGGACAGGGGGGCAGGGACTAGGAGATGGGGGCTTCGGTCAGTCCCTTGCAAGACGGTTTCCTTCTCGGCCGGGATGGGGGCATCCGTTCCACACAACCTCCCCCTGCTGCACCGTAGGATCTCACCCACGAGAGCCAGTCCTCCAGGAACTTTCTCCAAGGCAAATCTCTTCCCACCGGGCTTCATCTCTGCTATGGCTGGCAGCAACAAATCACACTGTCTCTCAGTCCCAGTCCTCCACGGGGCTATGATGCCTCCTCCAGCAAACCTGTTTGGCTCATCTCTGTAGGTCGCTTGTGCTGGTAGGGGCTCATCCCAACGTCAGTCACGGCATCTTCTCTATGTCTCCACCGGCTCCATCCAGCGTGGAGCCTCTCCACCGGGCAGGTCGGGTCTCTGCCTCCTCCATGGCTCCTTTCCTCCGGCTACTCCACGTGCTTCCCCTCGGGCTGCAGGGGCAAACTCGCCTGGGTACCTGGGCGCGCCTACTCCTCCCCCAGCCTTCCCGGCCTTTTGTGTCTGTCAACTGCTTACATTCCCAAGCAAATATACATCACAATGCCCTTAATGGGCCAAACTTTGCGGTCTTTCCTGGCACTCCAAGTTCTGGTTGGAGTCTTTGTCTCCTATATGTGATTCCCAGAGGCGCTATAAGCAGGCTTGCAGAAGATTCCAGCAGCCATTTTCTGCCGGACCTGGCCCTCTCTCAGTAGAACTGCAACAATGTTATTTATGGATTACTGTAAAAGATCACAGAGCATACATAGAAGTAAATTAATATGCTGAGGAAATCCAGAAATCCTCAACCGAATTCCAAAAGACTTAAGTATGGATAGAGCAATGTTAAAATATTACACCACAGGGTTGAAGGGTACAAACATACTTTGATTCTACTAAAATTACAAAAGAAATCAAAGTAAGACAGGATCAAAACTTTCACAAGTATGCTACCTCACTCATACACACCAAAACTCATAGAACTTGTGCTATGACAAAGACATCAGTTGTTACAAGACTTATTCATCTTTCATGAAAATTCCAATTCAACTCTCAGTGAACAGATCTGAACTGAGAATCAGCCCCAAAGGCAACTTTCTATTGTAACTGAAAGTGAAATCAAAGCTAAAAATCACATTGACATTAAATTATCTCAAAGGTCTTCTTTGAATGTTGACCATTTATTCTCCTTCTTTATATAGCTTTTTACATCCAGTAGCATGAGTGGCATCTGCAATATACCACATATTTGCCATTGGGAAATTAACCTCACAGATATTTCTAGACCCATCTAGCATGCACACTTAAGTTTAAATTATCTTCTTTAATTCCAAGGCTTCTCAAGAAACTCAACTTTTCTTTTGGCACTTAAGATAATAATTCCTTCGTCCTCCATGCCTAACTTTTAGTATAGTGTAACTTCTGTATGTTAACCACTGACATTTCCTTCAGGAATCCAAATGCTTTTCAGTGGAGGGGGTTAAGATTTGGCACATAGAAACATTATTCCTGATCTCCATAGAGTAATTGATAATAAGAATCCTTTGGCTTATTTATTCAGTTTTCATACATAGATCCCAAACTAATTTTAGTACTGTAACTGAAAACACCTAAAATAACTGCCATGGTCATGTCAACTTCATATTTAAGAAGGTTAACTGTTTAATCTGACATTTGATTTCTAAGATACACGATCAGTGCCCACTAAGCAGAGCAAATCCTCTCTAGGTAACAGATCTCAGTCCTGAAATTTATTGTAAGACTCTTTCCTCTCTTCATCTGGAAAAATCTTTTTGTTTGGTTGGTTATATAATTTTCTCTACCTAAACTCCAAGGCCTTAAAACCTTCAGAAAAAAAATCTGAAAACATTTAGTTTTAGGTTGGTAAAATTCATTTGAAAATTTGTATGGAAATTTTCTCCAATACTTTCAACTTAAACATTTACCAACAAATATGCATATAAATAATTTCTTTTTTTTTTTGAGAGTTACTTTTAAAATTACATTCTGAATTATTGAAATTAACTATAAGATAACTATAATTTTATTTTATTTAATTTTTCCCTAAATCACCACTTCAGTCTTGGCATTTTTAGCCAAAATAATTGGTGATGGAACATATTATTGGTCCAACTTTTCATATAGGCCACACATACCTAGTAGTTTGCAGGATGTGACTTCTGTAATTATAAAATGTTAAGGGAAAATATTGAGATGGATTGGACAACCTGAGAGAAGAGAGGTTGCAAGCTCTCTGCCATCAGGTCCAATTAATTAAAAGGCAAAAAATGTATGCCCAGTAGGCACGTGCACACATACACACCCCACATACACACACAGCCAGCCACACTGATCATAGACAGACACATAAGCCACTGACATTACCTCAGCATCTCAACCTATTCCCCTCTTGGGAATATATATACATATATATAAATATACATATATATGTCTATAGATATGAGTGCATTTGTGTGTGGGTGTATATATATATATGCATATCCATATATGAAAAATGTTGGCTCCTTCAGCTCCAGGACCCAGACACGCAGTTTTCTGTGGTTGCTCCTGCTTGGTGTCTCCAAGTCTTCCTAGCACCTGGCACCTAAACATACAAGCTGGTGAAGTTGGCAGGATCTCTGCATCTGCAATAGGTTCTGTAATGGAAAGACTGCTGATAAGTGCAAGGGTAACATAGCCAGATAAGCATACTGACAAGCAAACTCCTTACATGTGACCAGACATTTTTATCCCTTTATACATGCACTGTACTGCTCTTGATCCTTTAGAAATCACTTAAATCCCTTCCTTTTCCTGGGTCTGGTTTCTCTCATAAATGTCCCATAATAAATCTTATGTAGTCACCAAATGCTCTTCTTCTCTACCTCATAATGGGTGTCATATCCCTAGACAGCAACCCCACTCCATCCAAAAGGTACTACAGCACTAATTCATCTTGATCTGTTTCACAATGGGACAATGGGGTTAAGGCTCTCAAGCATCACTGGAAGGGGTCTGGATAGAGTGTTCCTTCCTCTCAGTCCACATATGTATATATATGTATCTTCATTTTTGCTCCTGTGCTTTTCTGGGACTGTGGAATTGGACCTTAAATGTGCTGATAGCCCCTGTGATGTGCCTACAAGCAGCCACAGCTACATCATTTCTCAATGTGTCTTTGTGTAATTTTGTGGATTAGCTGCTTCTTACACCTCTCCACCAGTGAGCAGGTGGAGGAGTGTCAGGGGAGCTGACCCTAGCTAACCAAAGGGATTTTCCATAGTTTATGACATCATGCTCAGCATAGAAAGCCTGGGCAAGAAGTAATGGGGATGGTGGTGGTTGTAGTTATAGCATTTATCTTCTGAAAAAACTGTGATGTGTGATGGAGTCTTGCTATTCTGGAAATGACTGAACTGCCTCATGATAATGAGAAGTGGTGAATTAATTCCTCACTTTGCTTTGCTTGTTTGCACAACTTTTGCCTTACCTATTTAATCACGTTTAAGTTAACCCTAAAGTTTCCACACTTTAACCCTCCTAATTCTCTCCCTGATCCCACCACTGGGAAAGTGAGATATTTGCTGTGTGTTGCTTTGTGGCCATCTGGGTAAAACAAGAGTCACATAACCTGAAATAAAATATCATACTTGATGTCATGGTTCAGCCTCAGACAGCAGCTGAGCACCATGCGGCTTCTCACTCACGCCTCCCCCAGCAGGATGGGGAAGAAAAAATGGGTAAAATCAAACCACAGGGATAGACAGTTACTGACACAGAATAGGGAGAGGGGAAATATAACAACAGAAATTATGACAGAATATACACAAACAGTGATAACACAAAGACCTAATGACTGACCAGACACTTTGTCCAGGAACTGCATGGAGCCACCCCTCCTCCTCCCCTTTTATGATGAGCATGAAGGAAATGGGTGTGGAAAACACCCTTGGCCAGCTCATCTGTGCTGGCTCATAATGCAATTTAACTCCATTCTAGCCAAAAAACAGGACACAACTACATTTTGAGGAAGAGAGATGCACAATTTTCCATAGAATTTCAAAGATATTCAGCTAAGTACACAAAGTCTTTGTAGACAGGGTGACTTGCACAGAAAAATAGATGGCATCTTGCATTTGAATTAAGACTAAAACTGAGTATTACTGGATAAATTTATATCACTACTTAAATTCGATTGAATCTGAAACCGAGTTAACAGGACTTTCACTTGTTGAGAAAAATCACCATAGCCATATGGGATTTTTTTTAATTACTTCTTCTAGAAATGATCATGGCAGATACATTAAAAAGCACATAAAAAAAGGGAAAAAAAGGATAATGGGGAAAAAAGGAGAATGGAAAAAAAGTTATTACAAGAAAATTGAACATAATAATTCTTAAAAAATTGAGAAGACAATAAAATAGAAAATAGCAGTGAAACTTCAGATGGAACAGGTGTCATGGCTCTCCAGACAGAGAAATGGGTGTCACAGATATCCAGAAAGAGGTAACATTGCTGGATATTGGGGCCTTATGGACTCACTTCCCAAAGGCGTCACTCTCCTGCTTATTCTTTTCAGGGGAGGACTTTAATCATAGCCCCTTAAGTACCATAGTGTGAGATTTTCCTATAAAGAAACAAGACTGAAGGCAAGAGTGAGTTCATTAAAACTAAGCAATATGAATTGATTTTTTTTTCCACTTATTTGGACAAAATACAATCTTAAAGAAGATCTACTTCTACAATACCTTACCTAGTATTCATATTTCTGGTGAGACAAATAAGCTCTATTTTCTGTAGGCTACTGACTGGGGTTTATGTCAGTTTAACTTCAAGTCCAGAATTACTTTCCTACTTACTAGTCTCTAGCAGTAATTTCTTGCTGTTTCAAGAAATAGAAATGCCAGAATGCTCTTTCAAAAGGAAATATTGCTTGGTTTTAACTATTTTCTATTTTGTCTTAAACCAGAAAACAAAAGCTGAGAGATCAGTTTTAAGTTTGTCCTACATTTTCAGGGCAAGGGAATTTTTAACAAATACTGACAACATGCCTTGTAATTTTTCTTTCACTAATTTGTGGCCACATCTTTTTATAGTCTGTGGAGAAAAAATAAAAGTCAGAGAAGTAGCTATAGATGTCGACTAAGAAAAAAAAAAGGGGAGGGGGAGAATAATGCTACTGATCTATGAAAGTAGCCAACTATATCAGTTTAACATATCAAATATCACTTTACAATTGGACCTGAGTATCAAAGAGTAGTTTGTGTCTAAAACATTGGTGATTAATACATTTTCATTGTCAGATGAATAGAGAGGATCAACTTCACAAAAAAACAAGAGTTGCAGACCAGAGTAAAAAAACCAAAACCAAATAAAAATGCCAATCTTGTTAAGATAATTTTTCATTTTCAAAATAAAGTGTTATATTTATCAACATAAAAAGCCTATTCTAAATTTCATTGAAGATAACAGAAAAAACTTACACTGATTTCAATAAGCTTTAAAATTATTATAATCTTCTTATAAAAATTGTTAACAGTACTAGAAATATGTGACAACTAAAAATAATTTATCATTATAAAAATTAAAATATCTGACATATCATCTGATAACAATAGATGAGGGTTTGGGTTTTTTTTCAGTTTTGGCTTGCTTAATTTGTTCTCTTCAGAGACATCACTAAAAAGACTAGGAACAGATAAAATTGTAACGTGTACCATGCAAATCACTAAATGAATATTGCTCTTTATCTTAAGGTTGAGATGTGAGAACTGGGTGGTTGTAATTTTTTTCCCCACTCTGACTGAAAGGAGTCATTATTCTTCTTTCATTTTTCTTGTAAACAATGAATCAGAAGGGACTATTTAACTTCACTGATGTTGAGACTATTGTTATATTGGTCTAACTTCTCGGTGATGACAGGAATTGAAACAGGGAAATCTAACCTGAACCACAATGCAAAGTCAAAAACTGGATCAATGAAGAAGCATGTTGCAGATCCACAGCTTCTGATAAAAAAAATAATGTAAATAATTTTATAAAAATGTACATAACAGAATTATAAGACGTGCTATAGATTTTAAAAAAACCAAACCCAAACTCTTCAGTTGAGCCTACAAAACATCCGTATTTCAGACAAAAGAAGAGTGGTCATAAATGAACTGCTAACCCCTAACCCCTCTCCCTGTTATCAGTTGGTGTTTCCATGGTTATTCATTCCTTTAGGAGGTGTCATGCACCTATAGAAGCTACTTAACCTGTTATCTATAAAGAATGCAATAATAGGTTTCACAGAAGTCCCTAATACACAGGAACATAGAGATTTTATTTCCTAAACTTCATAATCACAGATTACTACAAATTACTATTAGTAGCAAGTATAATTCTTATCAATAAAAAGGTAAGCATATATATTTCAATTGTAACTGCAATCAGTAGTAGGAGCAAGTATATATTTCAGTATTACAAATTGCAAGATAGCCATCACTAAAGTGGCAAATATGATTAACTACCTATATGCATTCCTATATACATATACATATATATATATAAAAAATGAATACTATCTATCCTTACACAGCATGCAGTCCAAGTCATAGATATGCTATGGATTTTTTCAAGCTCTTAGATACAGTGTAGACACTGCTTCAATGCCTTTGCTTTGGCAATGATTTAGGCAATGGCAAAGTCAACATCATATACCACATGTGAATTTGCATTTTTTGTTAGCACTTTTATCATCCCTATTTTCTAGATTATGGAATTCTTCCTGCAATTATTTCTTGTCTTCCATAGTATTGGTTATGTTTAGCAATTTTTTATCATTCCTCAACCTCAAATCTCACTTACCTAGTTTATACTCCTAGGACACTGATGAATGCAATTAAAGTTGATGAACATTGCCTGAACAACAGTGAACCCCAGAGATCACAGTTAAATGTTGGAGATGTCTACCTTTGACAATATTTCCTTTTGTAATAAAAAAACGAAGCTCAATGAAGCTTTACTTGTATCACCTAAGTCAAAAGTCAACATCTTCATTTCTGAACCATGATTACTCCCATACATAGAAAACAGCACTCTCTGTTGAGTTTAATCTCGCCTTTTCAGTGTTTATCTGTGGTAGTTTAACAAAAAGAACACACTTTCACAGAAAATGCAGTTCTATATTAGGCAGTATTTTGTGATTGTGTTTTACAATTCACTTAATTAGTGCTCAGTTTTTGCTCCATTCTGACTAAATTTGTCCCCTAGTGTTCCTGTGTTCAGTGACCTTACTTTCACAGTGTGCATTGATGGGCTGCCTGTATTCTTCCTGGTACACATATTTTGACAACTCTGGTGATATTAATTGGTCTCTCAGGAGCTTTCTATAATAAATCTGTCTCACTGGCAGTCAGAAGTACATATGAACTCTCTGCCTTCCTTATCTTCACTGTTCAGCAGAGTCATACAAAGGAGAAGTAATGTGGCAAATGTGGTATCAATTTTTCGTCCTTTACACTCTACTGTTCAGAATGTAAGAAAAACACAGTCATGATCAGAGAGTGTTGTATGACCTTTGCAGGTCCCTTGCAAAACCAGGAAAAGAACCAAAGGTTGTTTGAGAACACGTAAAGCTCCTTCAAAATACAACCAAATACCACTCTATATAGTATAGGTCCAGAACCAAAGGCATTTTGTCATATTCCATGCTTAAATTTTGGAATTAGCACTTCTAAGATCATCATTGCTCTGAAACCACTTGAAGAACACATTTCTTAAAGGGTGTGTGTGTGTGTCTGGGGTGGGGGCAGAGGACAATGAGAACTTGGTGTAGTCTAATACTTGGGAATTAAGTCTCACTTTAAGGACCAGTAGCCATCTGGTGGTGATGGGAATCTCTTTTGCAAGGGTCCTTGCAGTGACATCTTCAGCTGTACCAACAGAGAGTATTTGAGTCACTCTTTTCCTTCCACTTCATTTTTTTAGTTTCCATAGTCCAGCTATCCATGGTTGTACATGTCCACCAGCATACATGCCTAATTCATTGCTATTGATGTAACTTAACATCGTGTGACACATCTCTTAAATATCTTAATTATATGAAAAATACTTTTATGTGACTTTTTCTATTTTCAATTGATCATTTACAACTGTCTTATCTATGCGTAAACTGTTGCATTGTCTCAAGCCAGTCCATTAGATCATTACTGGTTGGAAATTCCTGGGCCATCAGAGGAATTAATGATGTAAAAGCACTGAGCCTTTATACAGGATACAGCCCAATTGTAATAAAAGAACAAACTTGATTTTCATAGTAGCAACTTACTTAGAGCTGAAGTCTCATACTCTTGGCTCGAGTAAGAGAACTTTCATAAAATACCTCAACAATTTTTAAGTCACAAAAAGCACAAACATAAAGAACCCCAAACACTACCAACAAAAAACAAACAAAAAAAACCCCACCAGAAATATTTTCTCTTGAAATTTCAGATCCATATTTCTAAAGTTTCATTTTTAATAAAATATGCTATATGAGAAAACTAAGTTCTGTCAGTTTCAATGTTAGCATTATGACTTCCTTCAACAGTTGAATTATACCTCATAAAAAAGTATTTTCAAAGAAAAGGAATTCTTATTCCTTTTTTCTTTTCCTGTCACAATTTATGATATTTCTATGTGTGTTGCAATGTTTGATGTATTTGACCAGATGTTGGATGCATTGTAGTTAGGAATACAGGGGTTTGTTTTGTACCTATCTGTTTTTCAAAATCTAAATATCTGCATTTCAACAAAAGCAAAGTAGGGTACATCTGAAAACCCACTGTAAACTGCAAAACAGATATTTCTGTTACTGTTTCAGTTAGCATGTAGCTTGAATATTTTTTTAGATGTGGAACATGTATGCTTCTTTCAGGAATTGAAAGCCAACACAGTTCCTAGTTGGTAAGCTGTTTAAACAGAAACAAAATTAGAAATTACCAGTCTCAAATTATATTCTGTTTTCCTGTAACTCAAAGATTGCATTTTAAAATGAGTCTTTGGTGGGAGAAGTACAAAAGACATCTTGTTAAAAAAAGCAGCTACTGCATACGAATGGGGATGTTATTCAACATAAAATCACAAGGCCTTCAGCACATGAATTTAATGTGCACGTGCAGCAATCTTTCTGACACTATAAAGCTTCAAAGGATCCATTACTGTCTTCTGGTTTACAATCTGTGCACTAACAGGTTTCATGATAGACAGAGCTATTACACACTCTATTGTGCCAGTGTTATTACTTCAGAGAGAGAGAGAAATTAAACAAAAGATGTGAAATAGAAAAGAGGTATTAACATGTAACAAAGTAATTTCAAATATTACAATACATTTGGGATAATATTATATAACACAAGAGAGTGATTGTGTCATTTGAATAAAGAATCTAACCAAAACAATTGTTTAGATTCAGTTCTTTATAATTGTGATTGAAACTATTGCTGCAAATTAACTTGAAGCATAGCATTACTGAAGCATGCTCTTGGAAAGCAGAAAAGTGACTTCTCAAAAAAAGCATCCTTTCAGATAATATTTCTGAGGAAAAAGGAAGATCTTTCATACCTATTCTGTATCAACTTCTGAGCTATTTCTGAGCCCTATTAGTGACAGAAGCATGCTGTACAGGAAACATACCTTTTGATTTTATTTTTATTGTTGCAATTTTACTTAAGCAGACAGCAAAAAAAGTAAATGTATACTTGGTAACAATCCACTTTTTTAAGGCCTTCATATTCATATTTGATATCTAGAGGGCAACTCACATAGGTAAAGAATAGGACATACAACCTTGTATTTTTGTCTTTTTCTTGATCTGCTCCTAACAATCTAAATTTCTCTGCTGAAAAGGAACAAATTCTTCCTCCATGTAAGAAATCAAAAAATTCAATGGCATAAAAATGTGTGACTAATTTAATCTGAGATTCTGTAAGTAATCCCACCTGGTTTCTACCTGCCACAGCTGGATGGGCTTCTTTTCCATGTCTTACATAGTTCTTTCAGGACTATTCGAAGTCCCTTCATGTCCCATAGTCTATGAAAAAGCACTAAGCACAGATGTTTCAGCAAATTTACATGTAAAAGGAAGCCCTCTTAATGAGAGCAGCAACAGAAATTCTTCATAATTGGGTCTAGAAATTAAAAGCTTCTGTATAAATTGATAATATTCCAGTTTATTAAGGCCACATTTTCAAGACCAGGTAACTGACTGCTGACTAAACACAAGGCTGCTTTTTCCCTATTCTCAGACTGTGGCAAAAGAAGGGTTCTTTTGCTTTTTTCCTTCTTATCATTTCTAAACTTAGTTCAGAACTTACCTAAAGCAAGCAGGATTCATTCAAAGAGTATACATTAACTGGTGCAGTCTAACATGTTTGTCTGTCTCATGCAGAGCAATAATCTTCTATAATGAACTTTTACAGTAGTCTGTAGCACAGAGTACACTTCAAGGGTTCAGTTCCAGTACTTGCAGATCTGGATTAGTTTCCACGTTTCCAAATTGAGTTACACTGCCCATCCCTTTGGTATATTTTAAAAGATATATTTACTAAAGGAAACAGGTCTTTTCATATTTAGATCCTTTAACCACTCTCAAAAGTAAGAAACTGGCAAAGCATCAAGATTGGCATGATTTTATGGATCTTGAACAGATGTTCATAAAATTAATGTAATCTTTATAATTGTACATATCATTTGGACATTCACAGAAAGATATTGACTTTAATTACAAAACTCATCTGAATACTAATGAAGGTGTCTTTATTTCTTTCTGTGTGAGTACAATCTATAGCTTTTGGAATACTGTCACGTTTCACATTATAAGAAAATCCTGTAATGCTGTACAGTCAGTTTGGGGAAACAAGTATAATTTTTAGGGATTTTTGTTTTAGCAAAAACAAAGCCCAAAAATATTTATGTAAGAGTATCTGTAATCTGCTCACTCTTCAACAAAAAGTTCTAGTTTAGTCCAGGTCCATGACAATAGAATTTTTTGTTGAGTGTCAGCTGGATGACTGATGTGAACAGGTCAAGCTTGACATTCATTAATGACATTTCCTTCAAACATGTCAGCATACTTAAAGTCTTGTCCCATTTAATTGAAAACACCATATATTGTCATGTTTTGTTCTTTAAGGAAGGAGCCACAGTTTTAGGCATTTGCAAAAATGAAGTGCCTAGTTAATTGCCTGCCTTCCTTCCTTCCTTCCTTCCTTCCTTCCTTCCTTCCTTCCTTCCTTCCTTCCTTCCTTCCTTCCTTCCTTCCTTCCTTCCTTCCTTCCTTCCTTCCTTCCTTCCTTCCTTCCTTCCTTCCTTCCTTCCTTCCTTCCTTCCTTCCTCTTGTCTTGCTATGGTACTTTGCAGTGAATGACTCCTAACTCTAACTGTCTGCCAATCTCAGATTAAGCTGCTGTTCTTAGTTTGTTCCTCATCCAGCATTGGAAGGCGACAAATTAAGTTTAGAATAATTACAACCTGTACATTATACATTGATTTTATGATAATTTCTTATAATTTCCTGAAGCACAGTTTTGCAATCTTGCAGTTGCTGAATTTATACTAAGATTCTACCTATTTGGCCAAGAAGGCATTTATGAAGTTGATGGAGGACAGTAAATGGCACTGGGCAACCAGGAGCCATTGATACATTAGATACCCACTTCCCTCCAATGACTTGTTGGAGTATATAACAAACACAGCTTGCTTTCATCACTGTGATAACACAAAAAACTGGAGAAGTTAGCCCAACGTGGTTGGTAATTATTACAACTATGCAAAATATTTGTTTTGGAAAATATGGATTTTCATGACATATATTAAATCACATATAATAATGTATACTTATCATATACCCTAGATAGCTTATAGGAAAAGATGCATTTATTTCTTTTACTCTCCAAGTTTTTTGCTGATTATTCTCTTTTGTCTGTTGGGAATATTTTAAGAATTTCACACACAGATATGGAAATTTCTCATGATGCTTTGATTATATAAAAACTTCTTTAGTTCTGATTGTAATGAGTAGGAGGTATGTTTTAATACTTCAAGGTAGAATTTAACTGCTCACTTTCCTTGTCTCTGGCACATTTCTAGTTCAAGTACACACTATAAAAGGAAATTATCTTCCCTGTTTTCACCAATCCCTGAATGTTTTAATTTATCTTTGTGTTAATGATGATGTCTCATGGATCATTTTTTCACAGTAATAGAATTTCACTCTTCATTGGTACAAAATCCAGAAGTTCTGTGGGTTAGTAGAATTAAAACCAGTTACCAAGGTAGATCATTGGTGTCAGAATAGATACTCAAAAGAGCAGCAAGTGGACATGGGTAGCATGAAACACACTTAAAGGAAACCTCCCCATCTTAAACAGGGCATCAGAACAGAACTATTGTCCCTGAAAGATATCAGACTTATGCTGGAACCAGTTCCAGAAGGTATTAAAATATAAACCTGAGAGTGATTCCAGCTGTTTATTTCCAGACAGTCATATTGGAAAGAGTGGCACATCAAAGTGGAATTCTCACCAAATACCCACCAGGAAGTCAGTCAACAGATTTTCTCTTGGTGTGATTCCACCCATGATCAGCCACTCCTGAAGAGCACAGCTGTCAGGGTAATAGGGCTACGATGGAAGTACAGGTACTGCATTCATCATCTGTACTAAATTTCACCAAGCAGTCTCCATGTACTGGGAGATGCTATAGGTGACTTGATATACTTTTGGTGACCTTGCTGGTCTTGGAAAAAGAGTTAGTGCTCCAGGAATTTAAAGGAAATAGCAAAACCTCACAATCTTGTTTGTTTGCTTGTTTGTCTGCTTGTTTGTTTGTGATTCAGGCTTGTTTCTTATTGTGCTGGCTTTTGCTGGGAAATTATTGCTGGGGTAGGTTTAATTTTCTTCATACAGTTATAAGTTCATAAGGCTATAGAATCATAGACTCATAGGTTGGAAGGGACCTCGAGAGATCATCGGGTCCAATCCCCCTGCCAAAGCAGCTCCCTAGCTCATATTGCACAGATAGGTGTCCAGACTGGTCTTGAATATCTCCAGAGAAGGAGACTCCACCACCTCCCTGGGCAGCCTGTTCCAGTGCTTTGTCACCCTCACTGTGTAAAAGTTCTTCCATTTTGGATTTGTGGTTTAGTTATTGCTGAACAGTGCTTACATAGAGTCAAGACTTTTTCTGTTTCTTACACCACATCACCTGTGAGTAGGCTGGAGGTGCAGAAGAAACTGGGAGGAGATATAACCATGACAGCTGACCCCAACTGACCAAATGAACATTCAATACCTACGATGTCATGTTCAGCATATAAAGCTGGAACAGAAGAAGGAAGGGTGACATTGGTAGTGATGGTGTTTGTCTAGAAACCATTATGAATGATAGACCTTCGCTTTCCTGGAGATGGCTGAACAACTGCCTGCCCATGGGAAGAGGTGAATAAAGTGACTTACTTGTCTACATGCACAGCTTTTTCTTTACCTATTAAACTGTCTTTATCTCAACCCATGGGTTTTCTCACTTTTACTCTCCCAATTCTCTCCCCCATCCCACTGTGGGGCAAGACAGCAAGTGGCTACATGGGGCTTAGTTGGTAGCTGGGGTTAAACTCTTTATTTTCTTTCCCCTTCAAGTAGAAACAGTTAAAAGGAACACAAATTTGGTACAAAAATGTAGGGAATGGAGAGTCATAGAAGTGAGAAAATGAAGCAAATATTCAAGGAAGTATAAAAGAACGGAAATACCACTTGTGGCTGCATGGCAAGTGACAATAACAGAACAAGACATAAAATGTACAGAGGCTGAGGGAAATTTGAGAAAAGATCCTGCACCTATATATCGTCTTGTTATGAGGAAAGAGGAGGGAAATTGAGACATTTTGAACTGGGAGTAAAATAAGAAAAGTTGGTGAAGCTAAAAAGGAAGACATGAAAATGTTATCCTTGTATTTGCTCATCATCATCATCTATGCAGTAAAGGGAAAAAGGTCAATGGCTATATATTTTCTTAGTGAGACAGTGGAAATACCTATCTCCCTGCAGATGTTCATCAGGTTTTGGGACTACTTTATAGTATCCTAGATGAAGATGATGAAGGTGATTACAATATTACACTGGAGTTTGTCATCGCAGTAATCATGGAAAAAATATTATTAAAATAGACAAATTATGCTTGACTAATAATCTTCCCTCACCTCTTAAGAAAGAGGTAGGGACTGACAGTCACTATCCCACTCAGGCAACCAAAAAGCAGAAAAAGAAGAGTTGCTTTCTGCTACCTACTGCAGAAACAGGCTGCTAGGCTAGGAGGACTGCCAACGTGCAACTTTTTGACAATATTGTACTAAATAGAAGGTGCATTTAACTCCTTAGATTTATAATTCATATAATGCTGCTTTGCCTGATTTATGATACAGAACATGGACAAAAACCACAATATAATTCTGTTTCTCTAATAGAGAAAAACATTGCCACAATTGTCAGAAAGCATCAAACTCTTAAAAACATCTTAGAGGAACAGATGGGATGTGTAAGGTTTTCAGATGTAGTTCTTAAATCTATTTCAAAATTGTGCATTCCTGTAGAGGACCTCAGCTTGTATAATGTCGATGTAGTAAATTGTTGAGTGCTGCGTTATTTTATCGGAATGAAGACATTAATTTTAAAAGCACTAGTTATTTAATAAAATTACCTTCACTTGAGCAGTTGTAGACATTTTTACAGATAAACCTGGCATTGTATACTGAAACTTACATCATTAAAATTTCAAGCCACATTAAATTCCAAGGTACTTTATTTGTTTTTATTATACAGATACAGGTTATTTGGCCTTTTGTGTATAAAATTGTGATTTGAGTAACCAAATTACATAATGTGGCATTTAACTTTTTCAACTATTTCCCTCCTACTACCAAAAACTAACTAAAAAGCAAAACTCTACCCTAAGAAGGCAATCATATCTATATATGCAATTATATTGCCTTATTGTTATATTATACTATATTACTTAGTTATTCATCTTACACTTTTTACTAAAAGTAAAAAAAAAATGCTATGCTGATTAATGAAATTGTCTTTTTTAACTCCAGCTTGCTTTTTATTATGGTTACCTTTCCTTCTTGACTTTACTTGTTTGCCTTTGATCTTTCAAACTGTTTCTATTTTTAGTGTCCACCATGCTTTTTCTCAGCTTTTGTTAGCTTCTACTATTTTTTTTTAACCAAGTTCATTCATTTTCAGTTATCCTTCTCATCTTTTCCTTGATGCCACTCAGGTTTCCTTCTGCTTCATTGCTATAGCACTTGAAAGCCTTCTATGTAAAATCAATATCAATACAAATGTTCCTAAACTTCCATAGATTTACTTACCAGCAACATTAATCTTTAACAGTTAGCTTATTATTTGTTTCTCAAACACATTTTACTAAACTTCATTTTGCATTAATACCACAGTGTGAAACAATGTAAGATTTTATTAATATTCCTGTCTTTTCTTTTGACACAATACATTCCAAGCAAATGTGGAGAATGCCACACGAATGTGAAAAATTTAAAGTATTACCACAGAGTCTGACTTCCTGCAAATTTACCTGAAAGTCTTTCTAGAACATGGTTTCTTCTTACATATATCCAGATTGCATAAAATAAGCAACAATCAATAAATAAATAGATAACACCTCACCCCCAAAGAAAAACCCAAAACAAAAAAACCCAAACCCTTCAAGAAAATCAAAACAATGTAGATAAGATTAAAATGCAGCACTTACTGAAAGATGAAAGTGCAAGAGAAACCCTCTGCTTTAATCCAGGCTTCACTTAGGACTGATTTCCAGAGTTGACAGTAGTTGTTTTAAATGAAAAAAATTTGGGTGGATTTGAAATCTATTATATTTGAGCCTGTCCTTTTCTAGGTAATTTGATAGTCATTACTATATTAGTGTCCCTGTGTAATGGAGGAGAATCTTACCTTTCCAAGATAATATAATTCTATATCACAGACAAATATATGAAGTTCATTGTAACATCTGCCTTGTGCTAAAGATTTGGCATAGTATAGAGATAACCACTTTAATGCTAAGAGAAGTTCCAAGATCATATTAATTTGGTCACTAATAATAATACATCACAAAAAATAAGACATGATCACTAAAATGTTACAATTGTCTCTTACCATTTTTCTTCTTTCACTTTTGGTGTTTTTAATTCAAAGTGTTTCTTTCTAATTTATTTTTCACATTTCTCTGTAAGACCTTTAAAATGCCAGACTCATGTTTCCCTGTATCTTTTACTGAAATTCCATCAGTAATAGAACTTCAAAATTATTTGGAGGCATAGGATCATAGGACATAATTTCATCAACTTCCTGCTTCACCTTTCTAAAACAAGGTTAGCAGTCATATGACCACCTTAATTACTTCCACCAATAGCTCTGCAAGTCTTCTAAGTGTATTAGTCCTTAAGAAACTTTTTAACTTCCACTTTTGTTAATTCAGGGTAAATTCAAGCAACTTTCCAATTTAAAAAAAATGCTGTTTCTAGACAACTTTTACATTGTTTAATATCTGATGACTTTTCTTGGATAAATATATCTTTTTCTACTGCAACATACTATATTCTAAGTCCATTATGTAATGTACCGTATGCACTCATTGTATCTTGTATAAAAATGACAAGAAGTCCATCAAAGTTTAGTAGACCTTCTGAAAATTCTAGCATGGATCTCAGTCATAAAAGGAAATTCAGATCTTTCTAAAAAAATCTTTATTTCCTTCATCTCTTCTTCCTTTTTCCCCCACTTCACTTTAGCTCTTTCTTCCCTATTAGAATTATTGACGAGTTACATGGAGTGAAAAAATTGATGCATTTGCAGTTGAAAAAAACTATAATATGCTCTAATTAGTCATCAGTCATTTTGAAATCCATTTTAAATGAACAGTGAAATCTCAAATGTTATTTATTAATGTTCCTCAGACAGAAATTTATTTTGTTCAACACTCTTAAATAGCTTTGGAGTCAGTGTGTGCAAATTTACCCCATCATCATTCTATTGTGGGAAGGAAAAAAAAGTGATTGGACAATCTGCGGAGAAAGCAAGAAAAGACAATTATTTTATGTTCCAGTCAGTTACTTTCAAGTGACAGTCCTAATGGAAGTGGGGAATGTATTTGATGCAAGTTTGACTAAGAGCATTGAGCTGGCTGCAAAGTCACTGTTTTACTTACTTGAAGTTAGAACTAAGTCAGCAGTTTGTTAGGCTCAAGGTAAGGAGGATTCACATAGGTCAATCATTTGGAGTGTAATAAACAGCAGATACAGTAATTCTGCTTGGCAGTTACACTGCAGGCATCGAGAGCTGCAACCACAAATCAGCAGTGCTTACTCAAATGTTCCATGACTCTTCTTATCACTTTTTCAAAAGAATGCCATCATTCAACAAAATGAACATGCTGTCACTATTAAAAATATGGAACTGAGCTGTAGCTCTAAAAAGTTGAAAGCCACTTGAACCTATATCATTCCCTGCTGCACTATGGCAAACCACTTTTATATTTTTAAGTTTTTTGTGCAAAACCTTTCTTGCTTTACTTACCTGGAATCTTATTTGTAGAGGACTTCACCTGGAACAAGACATAAAACCCATCTCAAACTTAAATAACATGAATAGGAAGAGAGCTGAATAATACTATTTATTGGGGAGGGGAAGGGGGGAAGAACATATACCAAGTCTGATTCTTATTTAAATGCTTACATTTTGTTCAGTTCTTTAGCCAGACTTTTCGAAAGGTTTAAGAATCATATATGTTGTCAGTAAAATATATAGGAAGGCTTGTAAATGAGGATCAAACACTCTCAATCTTTGTATCGTCATTTTAATTAAGGAAAGAAAACTCAAATTTCAGGTAAGAAGGGGTGATTTATTTATTACAAACAAAAGAACTCCCAAACTATAAGATATTACGGATTCTACAGAGGAAACATTGTGAGAGAGAACCAAGAGAACATGCACCTTGGCAGCAAGTAGCATATTACTTGATTCCCTTTATTTCCAGACATTAATCCAGGGTTGTATAAACACAGTTTTCTTTGAGTTTTTGTGAAGCATTTTTGTACAAATCAGCTTTTATATTAAACTATTTTTGTGTTATAAGAATTTCATAAGCATATTGAAAAAAATGCTATGCTAAAGTGTAAACTGTGTAAAGTTTTATTTTGAATTGCATAGCTGGTTATTTCTCTGTTCCTTTTGCTGTGTAGCTTTTCCCTCATAAACAAACCCTTGGTTTATAACTAAGTGTAAAGGAAATTTCAAGTATAGATTTTGTAAGATTTTTCACAACATTTTTATGAAATATAGAGGTGTTTTTTAGGGAAGCTGTCTTCCTTTTCATATCTGTAACCCCATAAGCTAGCCTGGGTACTCAGCAGTTCTCCCTCCTCCTCTACAAACAGCTTTGGTGATCCCTGAAAGTGATGTTAATGCAAACAATATTCACATAGAAATGAATAGTATAGATTTCCACGTTCCTCCTGTTTGGTTAACCAGGGTGCACATGGACTGCTCCAGTAGCTGTCTCTAGATACTTTATCCATGGGTGGAGGCTAGGTCCTATTTTCTTTAGTTGTTGGTCTCATGACTTCTCATTGTTACTATCTAATTGTTCCACTGGAAGATCTCTAGCAATTTAACATATAGAGATATGTGCACATACATGTGTATTCATGCATTGCGTAACACACCTAACAAAACCTGGAAGTAGTTTAAGACGAAGGTAAAAGGGAGGTAATGATCAGACCTGGGGTTTGTGCATAAAAATGCTTTGACCATCATGACCTGCCCTCTCCATTTCCACTCTGGTTTCTTTTTGATACACCTCAATCACTTTCTTTCCTTGCCTTCCACACTTCCTCTTAACATCCCATAAAATCTTTGAAAAGAAGATAATATATTTTAAAATTATTATATCTGTTTCATGTACCACCTCAAAAGAACCACTGACATAATCCATATTCATTATTGTTTATATACAGATCTGTTTTGTGTTTGTATGGCAAGATTTTTGGTTTTGGGGGCTACAGGGATGGTTTCTGAGAAAAGCTGCTAGAAGCTTCCTCTAGGTCCAACAGAATAAATATCAGTCAGCTCAAGGATAGACATCCTGCTGACCAAGGCCAAGCCCATCAGTGATGGTGGCAGCACTTCTGTGACAACATATTTAAGTAGGGAAAAAAAAATTGCAAGTGGCAGCTTTTTACTGACAGAGAAAGAAAGGAGTGAGATGATGTAAGAAACTGCAGAGACCAAGGTCAGTGAAGAAGGTGGGGAGAGGCACTCCGGGCACTGGAGAGACAGCCCATGGAGAAGATCATAGTGAAACAGGCTGTCCCCCTGCAGCACTTGGAAGAGGATAGGGAGTAGAGATTCCACCTGCAGTTCATGAGAGACCCCACAATAGAGCAGGTGGAGACACCTGAAGGACACTGTGGTCTAATGGGAAGCCTGCACTTGACCAGGCTCCTGGCAGGACCTGCAACCCATGGAGAGAATGGCCCACACTGGAGCAGGTTTGCTGGCAGAACTTGTGGTCCCATGGGGGACTGTGCTGCAGCAGTCTGTTCCTGAAGGTCTTCACCCCATGAAAGGGACCTATGCTGGGGAAGTTTGTGAAGAACCGAAAACCCCATGAGAAGGACTGACGTTGGAGAAGTTTGTGGAGGACTGTCTCACATGAGAGGGACCCCATGCTGAAGCAGAGAAAGAATGTGAGAAGATCTCATCCCGAGGAGTGTCAAAGACAATGTGTGATGATGTGACCGCAAGCCCCATTCCTCATCCCCCTGTGCCACTCATGGATGTAGAGGAGACAAATCTGAAATAAAGTTGAGCTTGGGAAGAAGGGGAGGGGTAAAGGGAGTGTTTTAAGATTTGATTTTATTCTTCATTAACCTACTCTATTTTCATTTGATTTGATGAGTTATGTCCTTAACAGAGTAGGTCTGTGCTAACGTAGTCATGTGATGGGGAACATAAATCATGACAGTAAGTAGATTTGAAAGGCAGCTGTTGAACTCAGATCTTCCTAGCAACAAAGCACCATTAAGAATAGTGTCCTTATTGCTACCTATATATTTTTTGTTTCTCTTGTATGTGTCATCAGGATGAAAAACTTCATGACTCCAGGGTATCATATATTCAGATAGAATCAATTATGTCAAAGTAGTTGTGTAGTTCATGACATAAAAAGGTTCACTTAGTGTAAATAAAATTCATATTGCTTGATATAAAACCTAATTAAAAATTGTGGGAATTGAGAGTTCAAGAATATTAGGTTTCTTGAGTGTTGGAAAAGCTGTCTTCCGGAGGGATTTGTTTGTTTGTTTGCTAATTTTTCTTTTATTTTCTCTTCTTTTTTCTATTCCTGATAATTACAAGACCAAATAAGAAATTGCTATCAAACAAAATCTCCTCCCTATATTTCTTGCAAAATATAGCTTCTGATACTCTTCATATTAAGCAACACTTCTCTTCCTAGGACTGTGCAAGACAAAAGACTTTTCAAGAGAAGTAGGAAACTTTTGTTTCCCATTCTATCCATTACATTTTACTTTGAAAAAAAAAAGTTCAGTGTTAAATTGTATTCTCAGTTTGAATGACAAGCACACAAGGAAAGGAAATTAAAGTTTCTGAAGACCAAGTCTTTCACAAAATACCTAGAGAAGCTTTAGCAAATTTCTTAGTTACCATGAAAAATCCAGCTTAAAAATAAACAAATTACAAAACCAGTATTGTGAT
Source organism: Hypotaenidia okinawae (assembly GCA_027925045.1). Lineage (NCBI taxonomy): Eukaryota > Metazoa > Chordata > Aves > Gruiformes > Rallidae > Hypotaenidia > Hypotaenidia okinawae. The sequence goes on along the minus strand of BSDF01000003.1, from coordinate 76,944,238 downwards.
TATTTTAATAAACACCAATTGTTTGTTGATAGCTTGTAAAACTATCTACTGTTTCTGAACTAGATACCAGTACTTAGGTGATTTGTATCATCCCAATATGTCAGTGTTAAATTATGCAAGACTTCAGCTTAGCAGAGCTCCAATAGTGCTGTTAAATATTGAACATTCTAACCATGCAAATGATTGATGTTTGAATGATAAATGATTAAATGTAAATGTTTGGTTTTAAGATGCCATTCAGTTTTCATCTCAGCTCTGGTAAGACATATTTGGAGTGCTGGGTTCCATTCTGGCTTCCCCAGTATAAGATAGATGGACACATGCTAGAACAACTCGAGCAAAGAGCCACATAGATGATGAATGGACTGGAGCATGTGGCTTACAAGAAGAGTCTGAGAGAGCTGCAGCTGTGCATCCTGGAGAAAACGAGGCCCAGGGTAATCTGATCAATGCATATAAATAACTGAAGGCAGGAAGTAAAGCAGAAGGAGTAGACTTCTCTCAGTGCTGCCAATGAGAGGACAAGAGGGAAAGGTCACAAACTGAAAGATGAGAAATTAGATTTAAACATAAGAAAATACTTTTTACAGTGACGGTGCTCACAGTCTTCCAAGACTGGAAGATGTTACCTCTGCAGAGAGGCTGTGGAGTCTTCAACCTTGGAGACAGTCAAATGCAACAGAATGTGGCCCTGAGCAACCAGATGTAGGTGACCCTGCTTTGAGCAGTGAGATTTGGACTGGATGGTTCCCAGAGGCCCTTTCCAACTTCAACTACTCTGTTATTCTGTTTCTGCCTTCTCCAGTTCCTTGAGATGTTTGGTCAGTAGTTATGGGGATGTGAAATGTCACTGCTAATCTACATTAGAATCAGAAGCAGGATTTTATTTATTTTTAAATTTTATTATTTTCAAAGTAAAGAATATTTACACTAAAGGGCCAATATTACTTCAAAATTGTGTAATACAGAATGCTACACAGAATGTTGCATAATTCTCTTTACAGTATGTTACCACCTGAAACAAGAAATGCAAATTAAGAGATGGAAAAAATGTGACTGATTTCATTCATCACTCATAGAAATCTATTTGGAATAAACCAGTTGTTCAGATTGACCACGACCATGCCTGATATTCCTTTGGTATGCAAAAAACATTTCTTTTTAATAGTGGAAGTCTGATAAATCTTATTTTAGAAGCACAATAGATGACAGTAAATACTCCAGTTTAGATATTTGGAGAAATTAATAAAAATTATAAGAATCATTGGACCTTAATATATGGGGAAAAAAAAGGAGTATAATTTTTAAAACTGAGATTTGGATTTTAAATCCATTGACCAAGGATTTAAATGCCAATGCCAATTTTGACCAATGCCCCTGATTTCAAATCCATTGATTTTGTTCTAAAAAATACAGTTTACACTATGATATTGTTTATACTTTAATATTTCATTCTATTTTGCCTCCACAGAAATGAGTATATTTCTACATCATCAGGTGATTTTAATACTTTTTGATAGCTTTTCAGGCATATGTACCTGAAATCGTGTGCTTACAAATAGATCAATTTTATCAGGTTTGTATATAATCTGAAACAAAAAGTCTTTAGGGGAAGCAAATGCACTGCTCTTTTATGGGCTCTATGACCACCTTTCAAACATCCCCAGGATAAGCTAATTCTCTGCATCTATTTAATCTTCCCCCAAAGAAAGCAACAAAGAAAGGTATTTCTTCTCCAAGCACAAAGTTTCCTGGCTAAATGGCAGCATCAAAAACTTACGTTTGCTCACAGTTAGGTGCCTTCCATGAATAAATATATCCTAGAAATGTGACATTAATCCCAGAGCAGAAGACTTGCCTTTTTACACAGCTCAAGAATGGCACTAAAAACTCTATTTTGTTCCTGTACTTCAGTGATTTTTTCTCATTTAAACTTGTTTTGTGTTCTAATCAGCTCTCAGTCATGACTGCATACAGTCAAATAATCTCTAAATTACACAAGAATAATCATCAAAGTGGGATATAGTCTGAATATTACTACTGACATTTTCAAGTTTGGTAGTAGTATACTACACAAGCCTTGCAATTGAAAGTACTACTGGGGCGCTGAGTGAGCAAAAGAGTATGAAGAGTCCTCTTCCTGAGGAGGAAGGAACTGCAGAGGCAATGTGTGATGAACTACAACCCCCATTCTCCAAATAGCTGTACAACCACTTCCCCCTTCCCAGAGTTATAGGTCCCTATGTTGAAAGTCTGGTCTGCTGCATGACAATTCTGTAACTGTGGACCAGACTGCTGTGGCAGTGACAAAAAATGAGGTTTCAAATGTCTCAAAGTTGACTTTTTACATTTTTGGCTGAAATTCAGAATAAATTATTAAAGTGTTTCTAGTCCTCTTTTAACAGGTTGTGAGAACAATCTTGATAATGTATATGTATTAAATTAATCAATATATATTTAATATTATTATATTACAATATATCTCAGGCATTCTTTAACACTCTAAAATATTTTCCTTTAGAGAGTTACTTTACCAAAACACAGCCTCTTAAAAGCATGTTCAGAATAATTCACTAAACTTACTACCTGTGGACTCTCTTTTGAAAACATATTCTCTCCTATTCCCATTCGTGTTCTTCCCTTGATTCCTCTTGTCATGAAACCACCTATACAAGTGATATTTTGATTACTGTGACACCAGTATTCTCAAAATCTGAGTTTTTTAGAAGTTCACAATAGTTTTTGAATCCACATGCTAGATACTACCCTGGTTTTCTATTGTTTTTTTCACAGGAGAAGCCTAGGTTAGACAAAGAACCAAAGACTAGAAGTTCAAAGTTTAGTGAGATGAATCCAGCACTGGTTCCCAAGGCATTAAAAAGCTTCCAAATCCAAAACTGTGAATTCAGTATAAACCCTTTGTATAAGTATTTTTCTGTTGAATAACAGAAAGTTTAGAGATGTTGCCTCCTTTTGAGGTTCTGCGTGTCTTCCCCTGAAACATCCAGTACTGTTACACACTGGTGTGAAAAAAACAGTAAGCAGTGAATGCCAATCTGAAACAGATCTGCGTTTTCTTGGTCTAAATTAAGTGGGTTTAATGACTACATTTCCATCAGGTTTAATTACTACATCTCCATCAGGTTTAAATATTTCAGAATAGAAATGGGAAATAGCTCTAATGTGAATACATGCCAGCCACTATAAGAGAGCTGATAAATCTGGAAACCACATCCGTCTGACCTGAAACGGCTCTGTAATCACCCTAGACAATTACAGCCTAGAGAATGTGGATCTTCTTAATCACAGAATCTTAGAATTATAGAATATGTACTGTTAGAAGGGACTTTTAGAGGTCATCTAGTCCAACCTCCCTGCAGAAAGCAGGGACATCTTCACTAGATCAGGTTTCTCAGAACCCCATCGAGCCTGACCTTGCATATCTCCAGGGATGGGGCCTCCACTGCCTCTCTGGGAAACCTGTTCCAGTGATCTACCACCATCATATTGAAGAACATTTTCCTAATATCCAACCTAAAGCTGCCCTTTTCTAGTTTGAAACTGTTACCCCTCATCCTGTTGCTACATGCCCTTGTGAACAGTTCTTCCCCAGCTCTCTCATAGGCATCTTTCAGATAGTGGAAGGTCTCTATAAGGTCCCCCGGAGCCTTCTCTTCTCCAAGCTGAACAAACCCAAACCTCTCAGCCTGTCTTCATAGGAGAGGTGCTCCAGCATTTTGATCATTTTTGTAGCACTCCTCTGGATGTGCTTCAACAGGTCCATGTCCTTGTTTTGAGGGCTCCAAAGCTGGACACAGTACTCCAGGTGAGGTCTCACCAGAGAAGGGAAGGGAAGCCATCCAGAGGGACCTTGACAGGCTGGAGAGATGGGCCCATGCAAACTGCATGAAGTTCAACAAAGCCAAGTGCAAGGTCCTGCATGTGGGTTATCACAATCTTAAGCACAGCTACAAGCTGGGCTGAGAATGGATGAAGAACAGTCCTGAGGAGAAGGACTTGGGGGTGCTGACTGATAACAAACTCACTCTGGCCAACCATGTCCTGGGCTACATCAAGAACAGTGTGGCCAGTAGGTTGAGGGAGGTGATTCTGCCCCTCCACTCTGCTCTTGTGAGACCCCACCTGAAGTACTGTGTCCATCTGTGGGGTCCCCGGTACAAGAAAGACGTAGAGCTGTTGAAGTGAGTCCACAGGAGGGCCACAAAGATTATCAGGGGACTAGAGCACCTCTCCTATGAAGACAAGTCTCTTCCAACTCAAAGCATTTGATGATTCTACAATTCTATGAAAAATCTCTTAATGAATGTGTGTAATTATTAACAATTCTTAGAACTCTGTGCTAGTATTTGGTATTGTTTCATTGCTAGTACTTATATCTAAATAGAATTTGAAGTGTTAGTTTTTATTATATTACAAAAGAGAAAATCTGCACACAGGGATCTTCAAACCAGTTTGACTTAATCATCCGTAAAGCTATAATTACACTGCCTCATTTAAGCCCTACATAGTTAGACTATTTGCTTCTAAAACTATTTTGGTTTCTTTTGTTTATAAAATACACAAAAAAAGAATATATTTTTCTATTATTCTATTAAAAAGAAAAACAAATCCTACATCTCAACAGACTTCATACTTGTCTCAAGGGAAATGGTTAAATATCAGAAGGGGAAAATATTATTTAATTTATTCTACAAAATCTGAACTTAAAACTCTTGTAGTGAAGTCCTGTGGAATATCATATATTATAGATAACAATTATTTTTAATCAGATAGATTTCAATTCCTGTTTATGGAACTCAATGATAAAAATGGCTGGTGATTGCAGTAATGAAAAAAGTTGTCCTATGTTATTTTTAATGGAAATTATTAGTATGTTCCAGGTCTTGTAAAAAAATTTTTTATCAATAGGATGATGATAGCACTCGGGGGGAGGGGGGCTTGGGGAGTGAGGAGGGTGGCATGATCTGAACTAACCACTGGATTGAGGTTAGTAATGTCACATATCCTACATGATTCAAAATTGACCAGCTGTATTGTTGCCTTTAGGACTTTTGTACTTTCTATAGTTGGAAATTTGCAAGCAATATGTTTAAAGACATGGCATCACATATCACTGCAGCAATACTGTTTTTTGTTTGTGAGGCAAGGTTTTGATAGCGGGGGTTACAGGGGTGGCTTCTGTGAGAAGTTGCTAGATGTTTCTTCTATATCTGATATAGCCAATACCAGCTGGCTCCAAGATGGACCCACCACTGGCAAAGGCCAAACCAGTCAGTGACAGTGGTAGCACATCTGTGACAACAAATTTAAGAGGGGAAAAAAAAACAAACATGAAAAGCAGCTTTTGCAGCCAGAGAAAGGAGTGGGAATATGTGAGAAGTATAACTCTGCAGAAACCAAGGTCAGTGAAAAAAGGGGCAGGAGGAAGTGATCCAGGTGCTGGAGCAGAGATTACCCTGCAGCCTATGGTGAAGACCATAATGAGGCAGGCTGTCATTCCACAACCCGTGGAGGATGATGGTGGAACAGAGATCTCACCTGCAGTCCATGGAAGACCCCTACACTGAACCAAGTGGATGTGCTTAAAGAAGGCTATGGGAAGTCTCTGATGGTGCAAGTTCCTGGTAGGATTTGCAATCTATAGTGAAAGGAGCCGAGGTTGGAGCAGATTTTCTGTCAGGACTTGTGACCCTGTAGAGGATCCATGCTGGAGCAGTCTGGTCCTGAAGGACTGCACAATTTGGAAGAGACCCACACTGGAGGAGTTTGTGAAGAACTGAAGACCATGGCAGGGACTCACAATTGGAGTAGGGGAAGAGTGTTAGGAGTCCTCCTTGAAAAGAAAGAAGGAGCAAAGACAACGTGTCATGAACTGACTGAACCCCCTATTTCCCAACCCACTGTGTAGGGAGGAGGTGGAGAAAAATTGGGAGTGAAGTTGATCTTGGGAAGAAGGGATGAGGGGAAGAAGGTATTTTAAAATTTGGTTTTATTTCTCATTTGTCTACTCTGTTTTGCTTGATAATAAATGAGATTTTTTTTTTCCTACTTCAGTCTGTTTTCCCTGTGGTGGTAATTGGTGAATGGCTTCTCACTGTCTTTATCTCCACCCATGAGCCTTTTGTTATATTCTCTCTCCCTTGTCGACTTGAGGAGGCAGAATGGTAGAGCTGCTTTGCTCGGAACCTGGCCTCCAGACAGGTTCGATCCACCACAAACACCAAGTAAGATTTCTTTTGAGGGTTAACCACAAATTGTCGTGAAAATACCATTTTATCCTCGATGTCATGTTAAAGGCTCTTTTGTTAAAAAGTACAGACCTAATCTCAGCTGAGCCATGGCTTTCATCTGAGATCTCTTTTTTTCCAAGTTAGTTTATCAAGTCAAGAAAGTTATTTACATAAAATCTGCTAGAAAGCCAAGAAACTACAGCAAAGCTTTTCACCCTTAAATAAAATAATTGCTCTTGTAAATTAGACATGTACTAGGCAGCTTCCTGACCATCTCTTTGTGATGATCTCAGATACAAAGAAAGACTTTAGGGGGTAACAGTAATATTTTATTTCCGTGGTGGAATAGGTTTATGATATGACAGATACATGTGACATTTTCTAATTGAATTAATTGTAATGTAACCTCAAAAAATGTTATGCAAGAATTAGAAGTTCTAGAATGCAAATTTGTACCACTAATTCTAGAATAATGCTGATAATATTTCCTTTTTTGTAAGGTTTTAACTTTTCAGTCATACTTATTAAAAAAAATACAGCTGAGTAATATTGTGTCACATATACTGGTTAGTTTACATAATAAGCAAATCAAAGAAGCTCACTACTGAGATAAAAGAAAATCTAGAAAAACATTTCTATCTTCATTGTCACTCTGATTCCTATTTCTTTCCATTCAGAATGTCTTCTGTAATTATTATGTTTTCTTAATTTTACTAGAAAATAAAATAACATATGTTTACTAGACCACAATATTCCTATCTTCTCCCCTGTGCTTCCAGGTCCACCGCATTTCACAGGGAGAAAGACTGAGAGGGCTGTTATTAAGAGGCACTGTAGCATGAGTGTTCCAGGTAATCTGTCAAACATTTGCCTGTCTGTTTTTATTTAACAGTGATCCTATATCTTTGTGCATTTCAATTACCACAGCTTCTTTCCCAGTCTTTTATAAACAGCAGAAAACTACAAACTAGTATAATTGCATCAAAATCAGTAGAGCTACTCCAAATTTACATTTCTTGAGATCAAATCTAATTGCCATTGATGTTGAGAGTAACACCTTGCATTTCTATATTGCTCTTTACTTGCAGATCTCACACTGCTTACAAATGAGATAATTATCTTCATAATCCCTATTTTGCAGAGAAAGCAATTGAAATATAAGAGGTGAAGTGACTTGTTCAGCATCTTTTAAATCTTGTACATGTAATCTTTAGATTGCATTGCCTAGTTGTAACCTTTTTACTAGCACGTTGAGCCCCTGATAAATAAAGCAGCACGTTTTTCATCTTTCATCAGGTATTTCCAACTCCTTTCATGTCCAAACCATGGACTGCTTTTTTATGTGTGTGTGGTTTTAATTATATTATTAATAATAACAATAATTTATGATACCTTATTTTTTCTTTTTAATGTCTTATCAATAATGCTTTGCTTTATTTAGTGTAATTAAAACCAAAATAAAGGAGTAGATATTTTCTATGAATTGAGTATTTTCTATGAATTGAGAATTGCAGTTCTGAATGCACCAGCTAAAACTGAAGATTAAGCTCAGTTGAGTTAATGGTGACATTTAATCTTTTTCTTCAGATATCTAGACTGTGAAATGATATTTATTTTAGTATTTTCTTTTAAAGTATCTAACTGTAATATATTTATAAATTCTGTGGAGTACAAATTCAACAAAAGTCTTAAAAGCTCAAGTAAAAATGAGGAATACTACTAATGTGAATATATTTTTGTATAACATTGGAACCACTTCTACTTTAAAAAGCAAATAAAGTAATAAAAATAGTATAGGAGTAGAACAGAAACATTCACTTCTTCCTTTTCAGTGCACAAGGAAATTGTCCTACTCTATTCTGGAATAACAAAGAAAATACTGTTTCATATTATGAACAAGTCATTTGTACAATGTATAACTGAAGAATAGAATTTATCTGGATTCGAAAAAGGAATGAAAGCTTATATGTATAACAATGATCATAACTTGGAATCATTTAAACAACAATTGAGAGTGTTGAAAAGGGTAAACTATTAAAAATCTCAAAGCAGAAAGCAAATAAGATTACTTGAGATTACAAGAAATTTTACTTAGGTGAAGAATGCATTCTTAATTTATCATTATCATTTTTCTTAGCATGGTATGAAGACCATCTCACAAGTGTCTGGACAAATCAATACAGTCAAACTTACTGTTGAACCTTCTCTAGACTAGCATGTAAAACGAAAATCTGCTCATATGAGCTGGCAAATTGCGATTTCCATGAAGGCTAAACAAGCAATTGTTCAGGTAAGTCTCGATTTTTCAGAGTAAATCTTCCAGGATCCTCCCCAGTAAATTTTTCACTCACTATATGCTTAGGTAATTTTTCTCTTCAAGCACCTAAATTCACAATTTTTGTACTAATAACGCATTTCAAAATCATTATTCCATTTGTATCAATCAGCTAAAATGCTAAATCTGCATGGCATACAAGAAAGAAGAGTCTTTAAGGTCTGTACCCTCTTTTTCTCAAGAAAGAAGAGTCTTTAAGGTCTGTACCGTGACTGAAATCTTGGAGTAAATTTGTATCATCTTTAGTTCTTGCCTTGCCCATCTTGCCAAGAATTTGTGATTCCAAATACATGCACACAGGGCACTAAATCCAGAAACAAAGACATTTTAGGGTGTGTTATATCACACCAGGGGTTCTCTACAGCTGAGTAAATGTCCACATTAAAATCTACTCACTTCCACCATGAATGTAAACATCAGTTTCACAGTAAATGCACAACTCTTGAAGAAAACTTTGTACATGGCCCCAAAGATCAAAATTTTGTATTGTTGTCTCTGTCTCGTATTTGAACTAGCTTCAGAAATTTCATTAATTTGTTCTCACTAGAAAGTTAAGATAGGTGACTTGCAATTATAGTCCTTCCACCTGATCTACTTTACCTTTTCAAGCAAGCTGAAGAGGTAATTCCCTCAAATGGACTGCTCAGAGGGCTTTAATAATTTCTTTAATGTAAATAGAACACATGCTACCACAGAAGTATCATAGTGCTACAATAAGAAAGATATCATTAACTTCCCGGGAAAAGGCAAAAATAGCAGAGAAAGGGCATGTTAACTTCCCATTTCTCTTAATTCCTTACTCTGATAATTGCTTTGTCATTATTTTCAGCAGAATTCCCAGACAATCCAGGTTTGTGAAGTAATTTATTTTCATCTGAGATCACCATACCATAAGCCAAACTTCAACTCAACTTCCATCATGATTTCTATCTTTACATACAATTTTAAGAAGGTGTCCTTCGTGCCTGAAATCTGCTTGATCATGGACCAAGGGAAAAGTAGCATGAGGCATACAAAAGATTCCCTAGAAAGAGATCTCAGTAGGTTATCTGGTATATATTTTGCTTGGGATAAGAATATTTAGATTTTTCCTAGAATTGTCTGTAGATATCACTAACAAAACCCTCCCAATTGCAGTGCATTGCCAGCTTGAAGTAGAAGGGTTTCACTGCTCTAATGAGTCTGATAGGTTCATTTTACCATTGCACTTAGAGGTATTTTACCCAAATTGCTGCAATAAAGAAGGTACTATACAAATAGAAATTGTTTTTTCTCCCACTCAAGAAAGCAATAACACACTTCAGTGGGCAAATTGAAACATGAATATAAAGATCTCATGGCTGATTGAAGATACCTGAACTTTGATCTCTTGGATTGTATACATAGATACACACTTTCCTTGTAACAACTTACTGTTTTTTTCATACATATTTTAATCATAATGCAGCATTAACATCAACAAAGTCATCATCTTGGGTATTAATTGACTAGACATATTTGACAAATCTGATCTGGTTTAGTCAATATAATGTTAAGGTCTGGTGCAGGCCTTTAGTTCTGGCTTGGGTTATGTCATAGTTCTGGTTTGCAGTCCTTGTTTCTGAATGGAACTGAGCCCATCTGGTCAGAAGTCCTGTCTCCTTTTAGTTCTGCTTGCACATTCTTCCTTGTACTAAATGGACTTTAGACCTGAATAGTTTCTTTGCCTTGTCTGGTGCTGTTGATGCACATCTTTGCCACCCACTAGTTCTGCCCACTGTTATCAGCCCCCATGGGACTGCACCCAATCACGAATGCATGGTCTGCACTAGCATCCCCCTCACCTTGTTCCTGTCACAGGGCAGTTTTGTTGCTCCCTGACACTTAAACATAAGTGATTTATTCATGATGTACAGACAGAGTTCCTATTGCTGTCTGAATTACACTGTTGATTAATTTAGTGTGCCAGTGTGAAAGAAGAGTATTTTTCACATGGATCAATCAGTTTATCCGATTGCTATTCATCGTTGCCACTGGAAGACCAATGACATGGTTACTGTAACAAATTGCAGAATTCTTCCTTTGAGTAATATATCAGTAGCATTTCTACGTCAGAAGTCTCTGGAAGCCATGGTTATCTAGTTCAAAATAACATCTTAAAATTAGCTTCTGAAATCAGACTGGAATCAAGAGTTAAATGTATCATTCTGGATTTTTTTTTGTGTATTTATGTTTTCTCTTCATGATACCAAGAAAAGCAGGAAGATACTTTCACATCTGTTCTGCATTAAAAAGAAGAATTTGCATGGGATGTGTATTGATGAAATGACAAGATGTTGTGAGAACGAAGAGATCTGTGAGTGTTTATCCTTTTTTATTATAATCTTGATTAGATTTGCCATCCACTTAACAGGCAACATGGAGAGGTTGCACACAGAGCTTCTGCCAGTGAACTGTATGCTGTGTGTATTTTCCTACTTTCTCCTTGTCCATCAAAATGCACTAATGAGGTACCTTCCAGTTTTCCACTTCACAGTACCGTATATAACTCACAGTAGGGAACTTAATGAAGAAATAAGAGACCTCTTTTGATGTTTCAAAATGGTAATGGTTTCAGGAAGTTAAAAACTTGTTTTGAGGGGAGTAAATATATTTTTAATGAAAACTTCTATATTAATTTGGCAGGATGGTAACAGAAATTAACTGTTTTGATCCATGGAATGACCATTGCCTCTGAAAGTGAGAATAGCAGTTTCTGGCCATTTACAGAGGTTCTATCTGCCTCCTCATAGAAAGTATTCTTCAGAGTGGTTTTGAAGAGACACATGAGCTTGTGGGACACTGTCCCACAGGAGTTTTCAGACAAGATACGGAAGACAGCTCAGAAGGTGACTCTTCCAGAGAATAGGTGTCACAGTTAAGAGTTTTCTTTGAGACTAAAGTCTTTCTAGATTAATTTATCTGAAGAATAGAGGATAGATTTTGGAGCCACTTTGCAGAATGTTACCACTATTGTCTGTTACCCTCTGTTCCCCACTTTCTTTCACTGTGATTTGTAAAAGAATGGTGACACAGTTTTCAAGCTACAGGCTTCTGATGGATTGTGTTATTGCTGTTCTGGTCGCATTGTCCTTCCTATTCACTTGGTGAGAATCTGTCAGTAGCCTGTAGTCCCCATTCTCTTCTTTGTCTATAGTATTTGCTGCTTTCTGTTATGGGAAAGGTGGCAGTTCCTTGCATATGAAACAGATGCGCTTCATGGAATGTGATTTATCTGAGTCTCGTTTAGTGCAGTAAGTCTCATCTGAAAGCTACTTGATCATCCTGTTAACTCTTCATTAAATTCCTTTTCACAACTCCTTCTGTTACTTTGAAAGGATGTTGTGCAGTGAACTACATTTGTAAGTGGCCTGAAAAATTTTTGCAGACTAAGTACAGGAGAAATCACTGTTCCGTATACTCTTGTACTTTACACCAAAACGTGGTAATGCAGGCTTACTAAACTGAAATTTAATTTTACACAGATTTACACAGAATTAAAATATAGCTCTATGGGAAAAAAAAAAGGAAATAAAGGTTAAATGTATACCTTCAGTAGTATCCTCTGAAACAATGTATTAGCCTGAAATTGTATTTTTTAATGCTTTCTTTGATGTCTTTAAATGGGGCTGCTGAAATAACCCCTGGCTCTGAAAATATTATTTATTATCTTCATTCAGTGACAATACCTGAATGATATTAGCTGGTGCAGCAAAAGATGAAGTCACTAATATAAGGAAATTATAACATTTCTTCCATTAATTCCTGGCAATGATGCACCACTGCTATGAATCTTAAATCAGAGTGCAAAGCAGAACATTGCCCACTATAGCAGTACTATTTTAAAAATATTTAATCTCCCCACTGAGAAGAAAGCACTTGACATTACTCCTTATATCAGAAATTTTATGCAGAGTATCTCATGTTGCAAACTCTCAGTTTCTTATTTTTCTACCTCAAATTCAGTGTCTTTTAATTGTGTATATCAAAATTCTCTGTTTCTGAGTCTAGAATCAAGGAAAGAGAAGCTGCTGGAACTTTTCCTATGCCAAATAATAAATATGATACAAAACATTCTATTACGCCATGCTTAAAAGAAGTTTATCAATTAATTCCATCGATATTTGTGAAAGTGGAAAAAGTTAGCAGTCCAGACTCTCTAGTGAAATCTAGGGTTTGTGTGGCAAGGTTTGGGTGTATGTATGTGGGAGGTCAGGGAGGCGCTATAGATGTGGCTTCTGTGTAAAGCTTCCAGAAGCTTCCACTATGTCAAATAGAGTCAATGCTGAGCCTATCAACAACAGTGGTAGCACCTCTGGATTAATGAATTGAAGCGAGAGGGGGAGGGGGAAGCAAATCACCGAGGGCATTTGTGGTCAGAAAGGGGACTGAGAATATGTGAAAGAAATATCTCTGCAGACACCAAGGTCAGTGAAGAAAAAGAGAGAGGAGGTGCTCCAGCAGAGATTCCCCTGCAGCCCATGGATTTTGATAATAAAGTAGATATTGACCTGCAGCCCATGGAGGACCCCATGTGTGGAGATGCATGAAGGAAGCTGTGACCCTATGGGAAGCTTGTGCCAGAGGAGGGTCCTGGCAGGACCTGCCAGTGCTGAGAATGAAGCATGAATAAAGCATGTTTTCTGGAAGAACTTGCAAACCCATGGGGGACCCATGCTGAAGCAGTCTGGTCCTGAAGGTCTGAAACCCATGGAAGGGACCCATGCTGGAGCAGTTTGTGAAGAACTGTAGCCTGTGGGAAGGACTCATGTTGAAGAAGTACAATGAGGGGCACCCTATGCTGGAGTAGGTGAAGAGTGTGAGAAGTCCTCTCTCTGAGGAGGAAGGAGTGACAGAAGTAATTTACCTGACCACAACCACATTCCTTGACCCCACTGCGCTGCTGGTGGGGGAGGAGATAGAGGGAAAAATGGGAGTGAAGTTCAACCCAGCAAAAAGAATGGCATGCAGGGAAGGTGTTTTAAGATTTGTTTTTATTTCTTATTATCCTATTCTGATTTGTTTGGTAGTAAATTATATTACTTTTCCTGAATTGAGTCTGTTTTGCCGACGACAGTAACTGGTTGCAGAATGATCTCTCCCTGTCCTTAGCTCAACCCACGAGCCTTTTGTCATATTCTCTCTCGCCTGTCCAGCTGAGGAGGAGAAGTGATTAAATGGCTTTGGTGGGCACCTGGCCTCCAGACAGGGTCACTCACCATCAGTGAACTCCAGGTTATGTAGGATTAAGTTCTGATCAGTCTTAAAGATAATCCCAACCACATTAGCCCTAGGCTAATTCTGTTACAATTTTGAAGTTTACCATAGCATAAGGTCTTTAACCCCTTCAGAAATTTCCCTTACAATGGTTCCCATATTTATTTGTCAGTGTGGAAGAATGGCTGAATTTCAGTGGTTGTCTCCCTTTTAAGTGAATCCTATGACCTTTTACTAGACTTTTAATTTGTTTTTTCTTCCGAATTTTTTGTATTCCAAATTCTTCTCTTTTTTTTTTTTTTGCGATGTTTGCTCTGCATTCCTAAAACAAAAAGGCAGCAGAAACAGGACTGATATAATTTCTAATTCCTTCTATCATATTTTCTATGCAGAAGAACAGTGAACACAATTTTTTTCCAAAATGTATAACTTAGCCAGGTTCTTGCAGATTTTCACTGAAAAGGCAAATGTCAGTCTCAGGATAAACCACTAAATAAGTAAATTAAGACTCTGATCCAAGGCAGTGCGGTGAAATAAGATTTCACAGAGAACCAAATAATCAGTTATTTTCAGTGAGAACCAAGAAATACATAGCCCTAATTTCTTATTCTTGAAACTAACTAATTCACTGAAGCTGACATTAAAAAGAAAAATTCATCAAGCAGTCTGAATGAAGTTGAAGTCTAAACCAGACATTTCTTTTGGAGCATACAATATTGCATTTTGTCAATATAAAACAAACTAAAATAAAATTCTGCTAAGAGAATTGTTCCTTTACTATGTATAGAATCTCTTACTAGAATATTATAAATCAATACAATAAGAAATAAGTTGTGCAAGTGCTGTATTTTAATTGCTATCATACTTTGCTGTAAATATGAGTCCAAATATTTCACATCTTTAACAGAAGAATAAATAAATAAATAAATAAATATGTGCACTCTGAATGGAATAAAGAAGAAAATGAAGCATGACATGAGAGTAATTAAAAGGCACCTACAAAATGTAAAAATAAAGACCCAGGAGACATTTTTAATATAGAAGCTTCCTGTACAATATCCTAATTCCTGCTGAAATGTCACAGGAAAGTATGATTGTGTAATGATCTCAGATGGCCTCTGTTTTACATTCAGAGCACAGTCCTGTTCAGCTTTCATATATTCAGCCATTTTGAATAGCAATTTTAGAAGTATTTAAGCAAGTCTAATACTTAGAATAAGAAGGTTAAAGAAGCCTGACTTTCAGTACTTTCTTCATGCAAATTATTTTATTTGAATAATAATAGGATAGTTAGTTTTATTTAAAGTGTTCTCTGGCTTACTCAAGTGCATAATTACGTAAAAAGCACCTGAAAGCAGACACCTGGAGACCAGAAAGATGTGAGCAGAGCTACCTATATGTGACTACTTCTTTTTGAGAACAAGATAACTCCTCTGGAGTAAGAGAATCTCATGTGTTATGAAGGATGTAATTTCTAGTACTTTGTTCTGTATTTTGATTCATTTTTGTGCCTTATAGAAAGTATAAAAGCTTTGTGTCTTAGTGTAAAAAGTTTGAGGAGAAAAAGAAAATATTTTTCTAATTAATCAAAAAAAGACAGAAAAGAAAACCGAACAGCTAGATGGTGATGATGATGATGAACTAATGAAATATATAGACCTAAAACTATTAAAATCAAGGCTAATTCTGTTCTAGTTTTCAGTGAAAGTAGAATGTAGCTTTCATTCAGCATAAACAGACAGAATTTTTCCTTAAGAAAATTAAATCTACTTCACTTTTGGTGATTTTGCTGCTTCTCTAATTATAATACAGACATGGAAACTATGTTATCATAGAAAATTTTAGGAAATTAGCCTGCATATTGTCTTTGTCTAGGCCTTCTTTAAGTATTCATTAAAACATCAACAACGGTATGGTCCAAAATACTGTTTCTGTTGTGCTTAGTATTTCAAACCTTCCTTCTGCTATCATTAGCACTCACGCTTCTAAGAATGGAATTAAGAATAGGACTATCAGAAATTTAAAACAGATGTTGACAGAAGGTATCTTCTAAATAAATTTAGGTTACCATGGGGAAATGTTTAATGCAGTGAAATCACTGACCAGAACAGAGGAATTTCTTGCTGAACTTAAAGGAAAATTTCCTCATGGAAATGGGCTTTTATTTTATATTAAATGTATACAAAGTTACTCTTTCATCAGCAGTGAGTAACAGTGTGTGAAAGAAGTAAATATAATAATATGCTCAGGGGTTTAGTTAATAAAATGGTCACACTCCAGAGCACCTAAGCCAGAATTTACAAAGTTAAACAGTTCAGTTATTTTATTTAATCCCCATAACACTAACACAGAGGTCAAAAAGGAACAATTATTTTCAGGGAACATCTATGTTAACAGAAAAACAGGCTAGAGAAGTGTCCAGTAAGAAAAGTGAAAATAAGGGGGAAAAAAAAAAAACCCAAACCAACAACCAAACTAGGTCCAGAAAAATAAATTTTGAGGGAAAAGAAATAGGAGGTAAAGAGGTTGCTCTAATACATAAGAGGAAATCTTCACTGGCAGTAACTTTTATAGTCCAGAACATACAGATAATTGTTTATGTGTACAAGAACATAACATTGGAAAGCATGATGGGAGTCCTCCACAGGAACCACCTCACCAGTGTTGCTTCTGTGCTACCCTGACATCCGCTGACACAAAATATGTGCCAAGAAAACAGGGCATCATTATTGATTGTACTTGGCAGACCACTTTACTGTACTGTTTAGTATACACTGCACATGTTTGTAGATAAACATATGCCATAAAACAGTGCCAGATCTGTTGCCTGCAGGTAAACTGTAATTTGTATGCTGGTGTAGTAGAGGAACTGTAGAAGGAAAATCAGCCAAAGCCATAAACCCTTCTTTACCTTTTTTTTTTGTATGCAGTGAGCACAGTATTCAGTCATATCTATGTGAATTACCTTAGACCACCTGTACTCCCAAGTAAATTATACCATCAAATAACCTGAAAAAAACCCAGAACTGAACCTCAAGGATGGTGGAATAGAGGAAGAAAATATATAGAATCAGTTATAGACAACTGAGAAGAAACAGTAAAATTAAGATCTTACATAATTTTTTCCCCTCATATCACCAGTAATAACGAGTCAAATCATATATAAGAGATAACCAGTGGACAGTATTCCTGAAGATGTTACAATAATGTATTAATCACCTAACAGTGAAAAATGTTATAAGATGCTTAAAATCTAAATTAATTTGTCTTTTGAAGTATTATCATTTAGATGAATAGCTGTTGTCCTGCAGGAAGATTTGTTTCTTGCCTCAAATCATGATTCGGGATATATGATCCACAAATTACAGCTGCATTGTGGCTTTTTACTCAGGTAACCTGATTTACCACAGAAATCTTCCATACCCTCAAGACTGTAATACACAAGTCTGTGGAGGTATTTTGTCTGAAATCTAATTTTCAACCCTGCAAATAATGAGAAAGATTTAAGTGAAGTACATGGCTTAGTTTATCTCTTCATAATCAATAAAAATGTGAGGAGGCAAGCAGTTTCTGAAGAGCTTATCCTTTCTTCTGTCCAAGGCAATTTTCAATAGCAAGTTGTTGGGAAAAGTCATGGGATATTGTATCAGAAATTCCAAATTAATTAAAGTTTAAAGATTGCTGATTGTTTGTTGTTTTTTGGGTTGGTTTTGTTTGTTTTGTTTGGTTGGTTGTTTGGTTGGGGTTTTTTGACTACAGTTGAATTCATCTAGAATGAGAGAAGATTTACCATTTGCACAGGAACCTGGCAAGCTGCAGTTTGAGGTTTTTTGGGAGTGTCAACTATGAGAAATGATTCTTTCAGTGCAAAGAATTACATAATGTAAGAATTCTAATGGCTGAAGAAAATATCTTTAAATTCCACACTGGCCCACAAAGGATTTTTATACTGATCTTTTGATAAAGTTTTATGACAATCCTTTAGAAAAAAAAAAAAGTACTAATAAACCCTAGAATTGAAGATAAGTTGCCAATTGTAATACAGTCGCTGAATATAGGAGGGTACTAACATTCCAAAATAAATTCTTTTGAGAAGATACCACACATGGAAACTGCCCATTGCAGGAGGTTTCATGTGTTATTTTCTACCATTTTTCTAAGTATGAGAAAAGATACAGTTTTGTGGTTAGACATTTTACCCTTGACTGAGCGACAGTGATCGACAGTGGAACTGTCTTCCCCATGTGATAGGCAATTTGTTGCTACCTTTGCACAGATGCATATTTTGACAAATAAGGACACAGAATCTCTTTTCTCTCCCTAGGAGATTTGAGCCAGTCAGTTAAAAAAAAAAACAAAATAAAAGTGAATCAGCTTGTATTTTTTTTTGGTGACGTTTGGAGAGAAGGGCTGGGCAGTAGTTTGAAATGGAAAAAAAAATCTATAAAAGAACAGAGAAAAATCTTTAAGAGAATAATTTTCAGCATTTCCTATTTAAAAACAGGTCTGAGAGGACAGGGATAATAATTTAATAATTTAATTGTGGTTTAGGCCCTACCTTGTCAGCTCATCTTAAATAAAGCCCTTCTCATTTAAATATAATTTATATAAAAAAATATATAAAACATATAAATATATATAGTCTAATACTTTAGTATGTACTAGCTCAGTTGTAGGGGGTAAAAGGTCTGGCCTATGTTTCTAGGAGCAACCAGCGTTTCCCTTCCCCCTGCAATTAATGCAGCTAGAGTTCCAGAGTTTATTCTATAATGCACTGACATGAGCTAACATATAAGCCTCTACAGTTCAGAGTAGCCAATTATACCTGCTGACTGTCTGCTGGTAGCCATGGTATCTGCAGGCTTTGCTGGTTGTTCTCACAGCAATCTCAGAGCTTAAATAAGCTCAGACACTGGCTCAGCTAGTTCAAAATTCATACTGCACTGGCTTTTGCAGAGGGATCACACTGCCACTCATTAGGGACTGAAGCACAAGGCTGTGGAGCCCAGAGGGCTTAGTGCTATGCCAAGTAGCCTTCACAGGAACAGGAGGGATATGTTTTTCTTAGGCTCATGCAGATGTTTCAGCAAAACTTAGCAAAATTCCAGAGTTTCTATTTATGCATATACTTTTCATATAAATTTGGGTTTATGATCTGTTTATTTCTTGAAAAATGTCTGCAAACAATGTTCACTGAAGGTAAAAGATACTGCTTCTTGGTGTGGGTCTCATTTCATTGGAGAAAGAAATAAAGTAAAAAATATTCCAATCTATTACTAATCACCAAACTTGTACAGGTAAACAGAATTGTCCAAACACTCCTTGGTCATTGTAATTTCATAGTTCTCATTTTGTGTATTTGTAGTTGGAAAAATGACACTTTTGGAGGAAGATGACTATGCTCAAAGTGTGGAAATGACATTTTCTAAACCTGATGGAAATACGGTTGGGTTTGAGTTTCTAAAAGCATACGAATTACTGAGTGTGAAGAGATGAACAGTTCGAGCCAAGAATTCCTCTTCTTTACAAGGAATTAACATCCAAAGGAACAAATTTATTGTGTGAAAATCAGAAAAATTATCTGTGGTAAGTTACCCTTAGTTCTTAACTCTGGCACTGCCCCATACAAAGAAAGCTGGAATATTTCCCAGTAGCAGGTGCAATTTGTACTATTCTTCAATCTGTTTCAACTGGATAGCCTGTGCAGAAGTGTAATTGAGAAGCATTAGTGTTTCTTCTATAGCCTCATCTTTCTGCGTAAAGGAATTTCATTCAAGTGTTGGCTGTGATTGTTCAGTTGTGTCATTTTTGAAGAGCAGGGTCTGTCTCTTTCTGAACTGCAGTTTTCTCTTACCTCTACTAACTGACATTCCTGATAAGAATAAAGGTGTGAAAAGTGGGGACTCTTTTTCTTCTTTTTAGGTCTCAAAAGATCTACTTGTTCTAACACCTGAACTGTATACAGGCCTCATTACATAATGTTAGAAACCTACTGTGAGAACCATAAGAAAGAAGTGAACACGATTTATTTTTGCTGCATTTTATTTGCCCTAATTGCAGTTATGAAAAAACTTTTTGAGCAGTATCGTTTGTCTAAAACCATAGGATTATACAGAGGTTTATATTTCATTCCTCAAATGTCTATTCAATCTCCATGATTTTGAGTTCTTTTTCCAAAGAAAATAGAATCAATTGACATTGTGGAATGTCCTTGAGTATAATTCTGCCTCCACCGATTAAGTTAATGTTTACTATGTTGTATTACCTAAAACCTAGAATAATAATGTGCCTTTCCAGTGGGATAGGTAAATATTTATATAGGTAAGTTCAAAGCATACTAGTTTTCTGAATCATAAGTACAATATAGTTCCAACATTATGTGTTGTGGTTTTGGTGGGTTTTTTAAAATTTTCTACTTCCTCCTAGTATCCCCAGTTGTCATGTTCTATCCAAATTTTATCCAGTCAAGGAATATTTATTAAAAACTCTTACCTCTGTGATCAGACAAGTATATTAGAAGTTCAATTTCTCTTCAGAGTGAGACAAGCATAATGGATAACAAAATTTAGAGATGAGAAGACAACAAAATGTTTTCCTGATTTGTAATATTTTGTAAAACATAGCTTCCTGGGCCTTGTTGATTGACATGACATTATCAGATCTGTGCAATATTTTCTTCATTACTTTACATGATTACTTGAATTTTCCAAATGCACATTAAGGGGGGACAGCAGACATTGCACCAATTAATGCCCATCACAGTGATGTTACATAGAAGTACAGCAATGTTTCTTCATTCCAAATGCAAAAGTAAAACCTACATGAGATCATGTGTAAGCAACATTTCCCCAAATCAAATCTCATGAAGCAGGTTAATCTTGATTATCATAATCTGTCACTCATTCTATTTCCCATAATATTACACTTTAATTTCATACAGTTCTTAGGGAGAATGTAGTCCAATCCCACCAGAACCTTGAAATCTTCATAAAATATTAACAAGTAGTCATGGTTTTGCTCTCATCCTAACCCCTCAAACTAGCACTACACTAGCTACTTGAAAGAAAATTAACTCTATCCTAGCTGAACCCAGGACACAAGTCTTATTTCCTTGTCATGCTAAGGACATGCTGGTACCAAGACCATCTTTGCAACACACTGGAAGAGGAATTCTACTGCATCTACATGTTGGAATCCTCTCTGGCATTAGACCTTACACACATCTCATGACAGTTGAAAATAATGTGATTTATCTGCAGGGAAAATCCATACAGCAATGAACAAGGTAGACTAATGGTTTATATGTGGGAAGGGAAATGAGAGAGGAGTGTAAATATCTGAGGAATTAATAACTTTACAATTATAGATTTTTTAATAGGAAAAAAATGTCCTGAATGTCATATCCATGAAAGCAAAATAATTACTAAAGGCAGGTAAATGCCAGTGCATTCTCTGTCATTATTGTTGGAGGTGACAGCAGTGAAATTGAGACATTATTTGATATCTAATACATTCTATATCCTTCCTTATCCTGACTCTAAAATAAGTACATACTTAACCATAGACATACTTATGTACAGACATAAAAGACTTGGCAATACACACTTAATCCTTCACCTCTAACCTGGTATTGAACTTCAAGAACTATTACTTAGATCTCGTACTGTTAAATCCAGGTATCCTGGAAGTATATGTTGTCTGCAAAGAATAATAAGACAATAACATTTCCAAGAAAACCTTAATAGCTTTCTGTGCTTTAACTCCTTAAAATAAAAAGGCCAGATTTTGACACTATTAATACAAGATAAAAAGAGGGGTGACTTTCATGACTGCTTTCTGCTTCTCCGAAGAGCAACCATCTTCCACTTCACATATTTCACAATATTTAAACACAATTCTATAACTGAGAAGCTTATATCTGATTATCTAGTAAACCAAAGATATTATAACCCTGCACCATACCAGACACAGCTACATTTATATTAATTTGAACGCAAAGAATATAGTCTTATACTTTAATGATAAAGAAAGAAGCACAAAACCTTTTAAAATCATCATTGACCTCTGTTTTTCCAGTGGTATGAAAGTACCATTTTCCATGAAACATCCTGATTATATCAGTTCAACAAACTTGAAAAAGTGTACATTTTAAATGTCTTTAATTTTATGGCAGATAAATTCTACATCCTTATTTGGGAGTCAGCGCATACTCTTGGCAACAAATAAACAAACAAATAAATAAATAAATAAATATCCAGATAGATAAATAAGTAAATAGAAAGGAAACTTAAGCCTGTAAAGCTATCATACAAAAAATAAATAAATTTGATGGAAAAACACATAATGTCCTAGGTGTAATATAAACATAAAACCCAAATCAATCTTTTATTATACCTCAGAAGACTACAGATAAATCACTGAGAACTTAATTAGCTCAAGCCCCAGAGTTTAGCTCAAACTCCACAAGAGTTTACCTAGCATGTTTAAAAAAAAATTTGGTTTCACTGCACACATTTGAGGATGATAACAGGGCAAAAACGTCCCATGTAACATTCCAATACACATCTTTATATACAGTATTTTAGATCTACTTATGTATTGCAGTATGTTCTCCTCGCTGTACTGGTGGAGGACTTCAGTGGTTATTCCCAGATAGGCAGATATAGTCTGTCTTCAAGGGAGCAAGCTACCGATAGGCTCACACTTTCCCAAGCACTGGGAGTGCTGCCATGGATATTCCCTATGTGAGTTTTTGTTTCTTTCTGTAACTATCTAAAGGTAAGACCAGGCAAATCACTGACAGATCTTGCTAAATGAAAACGTAGTCAATCTGGAAAAATGTTTTCGATGAAAACATTTATTTGCTTAAAAGGCATCCGTTGCTAATATGGCTCCCAGTATCACAGCAAGCAAACATTTAAGAAACAAGTAGTTGTGTAGTGCATGAATTTATTGATTTTATTGGGTAAATAGGAAGATCTTCCAGATATTATTATATGATGACATTTAACTGCAGCCCTGCATGTTATGCCACATAGACCTGCACAGACCAAAAGAAAGCAGCTCACACAGATGTAGTATTTATAGCTTTTCAATTACTTCAATTATTTCATTTAAATTATTTAATCTTGCTTTGTTCTGTATTTCCTCTGCATCTCCTGATTATACTTATTTTGTTACGAGTTAATAATAAGAAGAGATAGCAAATATATAAACAAGACCACTAATAATAAGATGATGATTAATACGCACCGGTGCTGTAAACACTTCA
Organism: Hypotaenidia okinawae; assembly: GCA_027925045.1. Classification (NCBI taxonomy): domain Eukaryota; kingdom Metazoa; phylum Chordata; class Aves; order Gruiformes; family Rallidae; genus Hypotaenidia; species Hypotaenidia okinawae. The sequence goes on along the minus strand of BSDF01000003.1, from coordinate 76,921,146 downwards.
CCAAATTATTTCAAGACAAAGTGAACATTTTTAAGTTTCATCAGTCTTCAGAGAAAACAGACATATTATAAAGTCATTGCTTTAATCGATCTATTATTTGTAGCCTTCAGTAACCAGAAAATCAACCAGATATATAATAAAACAGTAAATTTCTCTAAAAATTTCCTTGAGCCATCATTATGGCTACTGCAAGAACATATCTACAACGAGAAACTATTTTTCCACAAAAATTTCAAATATTTAGTAAGTCTTACCCCTTCAAATTGACTTTTTGGGTTTTTTTTTGCAATGGGTAGTTTTTTTTCCACACGTACCGTTAAAGTTAATAACGAGTTGCATTGCAGTTAATAGCTGTTATTCATACATTTACTTTTAAATAGAACAAATTCCTTTCTCCTATTTAATTCTTGAACCACTGGGACTTTTATTACATGTTGATACATCTTGGCAGAAAATTTATGCTATTATTCTTATGATAATGCTACATCAGAAGAAAAAAAAAAGCATATGGGGAATCTATCCATGCCTATTCTGTTTTTATAACCTGCCTTAATCTTTATAAGAATATTAAGTAAAGCACTTGTGATGTAAATCACGTATTTATGCGTAATGTTTAAGGAGCACATCGTCCCTTTCTTAGCTAATAAGGACTCTTTTTGAACTTTAAATAATGCTAATAGGTCTGTTAGCTTTAGGGAAATGCACACAATATTATTAATTTTAGCTTTTGACTTCTCTTTTCTGAGGCTAAATAAACTACAACAGTGTTTATTCTTTTTGTGGCCAGTGTAGAGATCACATAAATAGAAAAAGTCTACTAAATAAATTACACCCATTTCAGTATTAAAAAAACCCAAATGGCATAACTGATGTAGGTAGATCTGTTTCATGGCTTCCGTTACCTTTTTCCTACTTTTTTCTTTCTGAGGTTAAAGTCAATTCCTTAAAAGTATTTGAGAACTGGAATAGACTGTCATAACACTGCCTCTTCTGCATATATATTTTTTTTTTGTGAAGAGACAACACTGTAGATCTTTCCCATTAATTTCTTCAAGAAAGCAAACCCAGTTTTGCTATAAGTGTCACAATGTATTTTGAAGTTAGATTTCGTAATTTATTTTTCCAAGGCCACTCTATTATGTGACTCGTTTGAAAAGAAATCTTATTCATGTAGGTAGGGGGTTCTTCATTGTATATATTATTACAAATTAACCACCTACATACTAGATTGTAAAGTTATTGCTTTTTACCTGCTCTGCCCTAGAAATGTGCTGCCAAGTTGAGTGAAAGAGGAGATTAAAGGAATATTTTTTGTGACACTGTAGTAAATATTTTATAGATTGATGACTGGCTATTACATTGTGGAATATCTATTCTGGTCTAATGAAACAAGCTATTCACTTAAGGTAAGTACATAGCATAATTACCATGTTTAATTTAATATTTCCTCTACTTAAAGTCTTGCCAGATTCCTAACCCCCTTTTTCCTTTCTTCCTCCCCCCTAACCCCCCCAGCCTTTGTCACCATTAATTCATTTCTGGATGCTCCATTGTAGAAATGCATGCACATTTTCTGTTTTTCATACAATAAGCTATTCAATGTACTGTTTTTTACTTTTTTTTTCCTGGAAGTAGAAATTTTCATAATCAAACAAAAAAAGTTCAACAAATAATATGTCTTCTTTTTATCTCTCCCTTTCTATTTTGTAAAGCTACAAGCATTGAAATCTTCCCTGCTTAATGCATTTAATAAGAATGTATTTAACACAAGAGTAATTAAAAAAAGTAGGTTATCATAAAATAGAAATAAAGTTCTTTCTTCCCTCACTCCACAAAAAAACCAAAAAATAAATAAAATTTAAAAAGAGAGAGAGAGAAGATTTCCAAGAGGTATCAGAATGCTAAGAGGTTAGTTTAATTTTTCTTTTTCAGTAAATAGTTCAATTGTCAAAGTGGTCATATTTTTCATATGCTTTGGAAACAGAAAAGATAAAGCTCCATTAGAAGTTGGAAATTATTTTTCTATTCACTGAAAATGGAAGTACTGGCAATGCGTTGTTAACCTGCTAACCCTACCCTGATTTAATGGTATCTGAAATAATGCTAAGATAATAAGCAGAGTCAAGTAGTCCTACTGTGTTGTCAGTGCAGCATTCTGTGTCTTCAGTATTGTCCTTTTTTTGCCTTATGGTGAAACAATGTTGAGACAAGTTTGTTTTATTTAAATCTCCTGATAATATAATAATAGTAGGAGTAAATGTCAAAAAAGTGATCTAAAAAAAATTCCAAAGAAACAATGTATGGGATGAATTGAAGGTAAAATTCATTATGAAAAGTACAAAGGCTAACACTAATTGGATTAAATACCCATTGGACATTAAATGAGTCCATTTCTAAGTAATTTTTAACAACAATTTACAAAAGACTTAATATGTCCTTATGATGAAGACTGGAAATTGTCTCTATTCAGTTCTTAAAATTCTTGAAAGCTGCTGTGGTCAGGAACATTTGACGTATTTCATGAAGAAATGATGTCATTTTACATACAACATATGTAGAAGGGATTGGAAAAAAGTAAACACTAGGGCAATTTCACATGACACATGCGACTCCCTTTTTTTTTCTAGATTAATCTATCCTTAAACATGATTTGTTTTCCATAATAGTATTTCTGACAGAACTTCAAGATATTCACTATTCTTTATAGGATTAAAATTCACAAAACAGATAATAACTGACAAGACCTTGTAGACTGAAACTTAGATGAGACATTTTCTGCTTTGACAAGTAGGTCTATGCTATTCAATACTGAATGTAGTGTGAGAATGTTACTGTCAGATTTGGTTGCAATACGTATCATTCTCCTTTGTAATCAATACCTTCAATGGCTGATGACTAGCAGGGGACCAGAAGTGAGAAAACATTTAGCTGTTTGTCTTGCTATCCATTGTTATTTAACCTAATCTTAAAAGCTGCCTTCAGATGTCATTGAAAAAAAGGCAGGTTATACAGACCAGGAACTTGAAATTAATCTCTCTTTCGTGTTGGTATTATTTTTATCTTGATGTACATCAAGTCATGTTGCCAGTACAATTAAAGAACAACTGATATGCATCACTAATCCTTTAAGAATTCTCTTTTGTTCTCAGCATATATATATATATATATATATGTTTGTAGTTATATACCTTTTAATTTGTTCTCATATAAATAAGAATACATAATGCTAACATATTTCATGTATCTGTTAAATGACACTGGGAAAATTCTGCTTATCATACGTGTAATACGCATAATATCCTAAGAAAATACTTCTACAGGTTTAATTACAGCACATCTAGTAATACTATTCCTTTCTGTATTTGTCGAATTGAATGTACCTAGAAAAGATAATTTCTCAAAACCAGAAAAGAAGTTCAGTTGTAATTAAAAACGTTATTTTTCCCTCACAATTGCAAGGTATATTACTAAGAATTCAGGAACAGATAAGACTTTCCACAATAATTTTTAGCATGTTGCTTTCTCAGCCTACTTACTACTTTGTTGTTTGTACTTGGTCAATGACAATATTATCTTTTTTGGTTTTTTTTTAGAATAAAATTGTGCTGGTGTCAATGTCATACAATTTTCCTTTTTTTTCCCCTCTAAAAAAGATCATCTCCATTTCATCTGTATGACCCTGATTTCTTTTTCCTAGGTGATTACTTTTTTCTTACTTCATTAAAATTGTTTGCTTAAGGTGACTCTATTTCTTCAGTATCATTGCTGAATGATTCCTTTACCTTTTTAGCATTATCCAGAAATCATGAACTGTGAAATTACACTAATTTTTTCATCACTTAGCAGACAATGGATGGCACCAGTCTCTCTAGACCATAGAGCATATTTTAAGTTCCTATAATTCACTGAAGATTTTGCATTGCCAACTGTTTTTATATAGTACTGATTGGTCTTATCAGGTTTTCCAATACATGTATCACATGTATAATTTATTCTACAGCAGTCTTTTAAAATTATATTGACATTAATCTATTGTATACTATTCTTTAATTCTTTTTTTAGAACCTGATTCTATCATCACCTGAATCATCCTGTTTGTCTTTCCTGAATATTTTGTACAACATTAGCCCTATGTCTGTTTAACAAAATTTCTGTAGTATATCAACATTCATTGAAAGTAGATTTCAGCAAGCCACATATCTTCTCATTCAGCTCTTTTATAAGTCCCACATGCAAGTTATCAAGACCTGATGATTTAAAGTTGTTTATCCCCTATAAATTCCCCTTGGAATATTACATTCCTTTACTAATGGAAAAATAGAGCACTTTATCTTTTTTATGTGATATATTCCTATTTCCATCCACATACATAAATTATTTATTGAAAATTTCTAGCTGTTCTATCAGCACTTTCTTAATCATTGTAAAAACTGTTACCCCATCTCTCTTATAAAACTATTTCTTGTGTTCCTAACATAATTTGAAAGCATGTGGGTTTTTTTACTCCTACCAATATAGTATTATCCTTGATGTCTTCAGACCTCCTTGATAATCACTATTCAGGAAATAGGTTAATGTTTATTTACTTTTTTCTGTTATTTGAATTACAGTTCTAGTTCTTATCATTCTTGCTTAAATTATAAAATAATGTTACCGATTAATTAATTATTTTAGATGTCTTACCAGGTTCAAGATCAATAATTTACCATAATTAACCTTTAGCTAGGAAAGCTGTATTTAAGAATGGAGGTTAATTTTTATATAAAGGCATGTTTAGCTAGTAATTTATCTAGGAAGACAAGATAACATTCAGAGATAATAAAAACATTTCATTTGGTACTTTGTGAAAAGAATGAGAAAATATAATTCTGAAATTACATCAAATGCATGTTTGATAATTGACATTTTTTCTTTAATTATAGAATGAATAGTTTAAAATTTTCATAGAATTAAAAAAATGTCTTTGACATTTTCCTATAAATATATACTTACATGCTTATCTGAGTAATACCATTCAAGTCACTGGAGAAAAAAATAAAACAAAGCCAAAACTCCTGAGAATTTACTCTGATATGTATATACACGCAAAACTGCACAACAACCTCATCTGTCTGAATGAGCTCTTTTCATTACTGTGCTTTCAAAAACTGGAGTAGCAAAATCCATTACCCACTTCTTCCTCTAAATGCCTCCATATAAAGTAAAATACATTATCTCAACATAGAGTTTAATTAACTGCAGTATCCATCATGGATCAAGTTCAAGGTCATTGCTTAATGAAGCATTTCTTTCTATTTCTATAACCAAAACATAAGCTTTAAATTAAGGCTGTGCATATCCTTTGTTTTTTGATTTCCTGATTTATCTAAATTATTTCCATAACATTTAAAAGTGCATGGCAATTATTCAATATGATAGAATTTGTTCCTGAAACCTGTTTGCCTCCAATATCAAGGAATGACCAGTACAAGTTTTCTGTAAGATGATGCATTAGATAAAATTAAACTCTAAATTGAATGTTTTAATACATCTTGTTTTTAAAATGGTCTTGCATACACATATGCATATATATTTTCACAGTAAGGACTATGTAACTTAAAAATTGAAAACACTCAAAAAACAGGCTCTGAAACATATAACTACGTGGACTTGATAAAGCTCTAATTTATTAAATGTACTACAGTTGGCTGGGATTAAGTTACCATCCTGTGCTTTGTATTTGTGGCTAAACTGGTGTTAACATGCCAATATTTTGGACTATACTGAACTGTTAGTGCATTGCATCAAGTTTTTTACTCTCAAGAGTGATTCCATGTCATATGAAATTGCACTCTGTAATGAAAGCTCAGGGAGAGGAGCAGGAAGGCACAATGTTTGTGGTTATGGTATTTGTTTTCCCAAGTAACTGTTATATGTACTAAATCCCTGCTTTCCAGAAAGTATCTGGACATCTGCCTTGTGATGGAAAGTGTTGCATTAATTCCTCTTAATCTTTGCTTTCACACGCAGCTTTTGCTTTCCCTATTAAACTGTCATTATCCTGATCCATGATTTTTGCCTATTTTTTTATTTCTTCCCCATCCTCCAGGATAAGGGAATGAGAGAGATGTTGGCTGGGTCTTTGGCTGGCAGAATCAATCCACGCAACAAAGTCCCTGAGTCAAAGTTCAATATGGTGTAATTTCATGATGGCTTTACTTTTGGCCCTGTTCTTCAAATAAGGTCATAATTATAATTAGATGTTGGAAAAAAATGGTACCTAATGCTCTACTGGCTCTGCAAAATGTAGATATTCACCCATTAATAGGAAGAATAAATAAGCATAAAAATGAGTTGTGTCTTGTTATACTCTTGTAACGGTTTACCCCCATAAGGAACAGATTTATTAGGGCTATCACAAGTTGACCTCTCTTACATTCCTGTCATGACATGACTCCTTTTCTTAGGCCAGTCCACCTATGGTTTCTCTAAAACTCAGTGAAACTTACAGTAATTTTTGAGAAACACAGAGAAATTGTGGTGAGGTGCCAGAAATGGAGATTAAGTCAATATTGCAGCAGGGGAGGAGGAAACAAAAGGAATTGAATATTTAAAACTGTAGGTCATAAATCTCTCTTCACTGCTTGGCTTCCACAGTGAGAAAGTAAAGGCCCTACACCACTTGTCTATTTGGTTAGCTCTACTAATAAGCTTGGAAACCAAGGAGGTAGTATTTTATATTAATAATCAAGGTTCTCAATTTTTTTTTTACTTATCCTGTATTTTGGCAGGTAAGATGGGTTTAGATACCAAGTGCTTCTAAATTCTGCTGAGAAGAATGTGTTTAGTCATGGGAACTATTTCCATTTATGGGCTGGATGTCAAAATCTTCATGGCTCCATGATACACTGTGCAGAAATATGAATATCAGTTTGCAGAGGTAGAAAACAATGAAAACCTGTGTTGGCAATCAGGAAGGCTCACTGAAAGGATGGTTGTTGGTAGGAATTCACTATCTGGCCTGAGTATCTCAGATAAAAAAAAAAAAGATAATTGGAGACATTAAGAGGATAAATCAGTTGGAGAAACTCAGTCCAATTAGATATCCCATTTTTAAGGTTCTGAACCTGTCGCTACATTTTCTTGTGTCACAAAAAGCTGATGCAGTGAATTGTGGCTCAGTTAAAAAATGGTCTGTAATGTATCCAAAATGACCTTGCACAGCTTTAAATAAAACTTCAAGAAGTGTTTATACATCTTATCTTTGACTGGAAACAAGCACAGTTATGCATTAGGAGCTGATTAACCAAGTAAGAGGCTCCAGGATTTTAGAAGCTTTATCCATCATTTAGAACATTTTAATTAAGATCACATATTAATACTTTGCATTCCAGATTATAATGAACCTATTTCTAAAATCTCTGGAGGAGAAAAAAAAGATTCAAAACCAAAACATGCTGCACAAAACATTATTTCTCTCTTCTCTGAAAGAGAGGAATCAATAAAGTAAAATCATTTATGTTATATTCAGAGAGTTAGAAAGCTGTGGATCAAAACCAGTAGGTTACAAAACAAGGTAATTTGCATCACAGGTATGAGAAATGGTAAATAAATGGTTAAGAAAAGAAGCAAGTAATCCACAGCAGATAGTGAGATTGACTGAAGTCTTAACAATACATTTTAGATTTTCATAAATTAAAGGAAATATGCCTACTGGATAGTCTCCTACACAAATGAGTTTCTATTTGCTTAATCCATAGCTGAGATTTCCATTTGGTGCCATTTTTTAACTACATAATAAACTTTCCAGAATCACTTCACGAGAAGCAGAAACAAATGCCTATCCATCTTTGTTTATTTATGGAACAGGAAGCTTTTTTCCAGTACATTGAAAATTGAATATTTTATGTGGCACTATAGCCCATCCTGGTTTAGAATCACAGAATGAAGAACTAGACCATTTTTCAACTGTCTTTTCTCCTTACTCCAGATAATTTTTTTCCTAACATCTGACTGAGCTTGCTTTTTAAAAAACACTGAAGATTTCTGAGTTTAAAGAAACTAGTTCTGGTAAACAAACATGAGTGAAACATCAAGGTGACAATCTCTAAGTCACCTTAGTAACTTCTGAACATAGAGACAATCTTGTCTGTCTCAGCTTTTATACAGAAATGAGATTAGAACCTCTAACTGAAACTAAAAGTACATCTGATGTGCCTTCAACTGCTTGAAATTCAGGTGAAAATTACTACATGATTCAGTATGTGAAAAGGAAAAGTAACTTTGGAGCCAAGAGTTTAAGCTTTCTGGATGCATAGGAAGTAAAGAACCGTCATGGTCTAAGTATCTTTGCTCTGATTTTGAAATGTTTATTTTTTCAATAACTTCAGAGTAATTCTGATTATTAATGAAATTATGGCAGCATTTCAGACATTCCTCTGCCCTAAAAAAAACCCTTTAAACCCAGAAATGGGCCAAGGTAGAAACTAAAATCTTAACTAAAGCATACTGCTATAGTGCTGCTGAAATAGAGGAAAAAAAAAAACAGCCTAAAAACAGTGTAGGACAAAAATTGGTTCTTGTCTGAATATTTTTCATATTGCTTTCCATTTGCATAAAATATTAATAATTCCAATGAACTACAAATTAGGACTCTATCTCTTCACAGTAGAATAAAAAAATTAGCTAGGTAAGATTATACTAGCAAGTTCATTCACTTGAAAGCACTTGTTTATTTAACAAGTGAATGTTGTTTCATTTGATGATCACATTTCTATAATATAATAACTAGGCTGCATTAAAGAAAGAGTGACGGAGTAGATTTTCCCCCAAATTCACTCTTGTGAGATGCCACCTGGGGTTCTATGTTCAGGTCTGTGTCCAGCATAAGAAAGACATGGACCTCCTCAAGCAGGACCAGAGGAAAGCTGTGAAGATGATAGCAGGGCTGGAGTACGTCTCCTGTGAAGACAGGATAAGAGAGTTGGGCTTGTTCAGCCTGGAGAAGAGAAGGCTCTGGGGAGACCTTATTGCAGCCTTCCAGTATTTAAAAGAGCCTTCAAAAAATCTGGAGAGTGACTTTTAAACAAATGCTGGCAGATGTGTTCAGCAAGCCACTTTCCATCATTTATGAGCAGTCCTGGAAAACCGGGGAGGTCCCAGTTGACTGGAGGTTAGCAAATGTGACGCCCATTTACAAGCAGGGCTGGAATGAGGACAGATATGTCAATCTGACTGGTGCCTGGGAAGGTTATGGAATAGATCATCCTGAGAGGCATTATGTGGCACATGCCAGACCGTCAGGTAATCATAGAATCATCAAGGTTGGAAAAAACCTTCAAGATCATCAAGTCCAGCCATCAGGCCTACACCATCATAACCACTAAACCATCTCCCGAAGCCCCATGTCTATGTCTACCCATTTTTTAACACCCTCAGAGACAGTGACTCTTCCATGTCCCTAGGCAGCCCCTTTTAATGCTTTGCCACTCTTTTGGTGAAGAAATATTTCCTAATACCCAATCTGAACCTCACATGGTGCAACTTGAAATCACTTCCTCTTGTCCTAAGAAGGACAGGGAAAAAAATGGGGCCCAGTCAGAATGGGTTCATGAAGGGCAGATCCTGCTTGACCAACTTGATCTCCTTCTATGACAAGGTGACCTTATTAGTGGATGAGGGATAAGCTGAAGGTGTTGTCTACCTTGACTTAAGTAAGCTTTTGACACTGTTTCCCACAGATGGAGAAAGTGGTTGTTCATTGCTTGGACAGATATATTCTTTGCTGGGTAAAAAACTGGCTGGATGGCTGGGCCCAAAGAGTGGTGGTGAACAGAGTTAAATCCAGTTGGCAGTCGCTCACAAGTGGTGTTCCCTGGGGCTTGGTGCTAGGCCAGTTCTCCTTAATTCAATGACCTAGACAATGGGATCAAGTGCACCCTCAGTAAGTTCTCAGATGACACTAAGGCAGGAGTGTTGATCAGTTTGAGGGTAGGATGGGCCTACAGGGAGATCTGGAGAGACTGGATCAATGGGCCAAGGCCAATGGTATGCAGTTGGGTTCTGCACTTGGGTCACAACAGCCCACAGCAGTGCTAAAGGCTTGGGGCAGTGTGGGTAGAAAGCTGCCCAGTAGAGAGGGACCTGGGAGTGTTGATAGCTGGCCGAACATGAGACAGCAGATATATGCCCAAGGGGGGCACAGTGTAGTCGGAAGGACTAGGAAAGTAAGCATTACCCTGTATTCAGCATCGGTGAGGCCACACGTCAAGTCCTGTGTTCAGTTTTGGTCCCCTTACTACAGAAAACACATTGAGGCACTGGAGAGTGTCCAGAGAAGGGTGGATGAGAGGACTGGAAGATAAATGTTACAAGGAGCATCTGAAGGACCTGGAACTGTTTAGTCTGGAGAAGAGGATGCTCAAGGAAAAACTCTCTACAAGTACATGAAGGGAGGTTGTAGTGTTAGGGGTTGTCCTCTTCTCCCTAGAGACAAGTGATAGGACAAGAGGAAATGGCATCAACTTTCAGCAGGGTAGATTTAGATCAGATGTGAGAAAAAAATTCTTCACACAGATGTTTGTTTGGTATTGGAATGGGCTGCACAGGAAGGTGGTCAAGTCACCATCCCTGGAGGTATTTAAAAGATGGGTAGATGAGGTCCTTAGGGACATGGTTTAGTGGTGGTTTTGACAGGTTAGGTTGATGGTTGGACTTGATCTGAAAGGTCCCTTCCAACCATGAGAATTCTGTGACTGTATGATTCTAAGGGCACGTGGTGATAAGAAAAGGTAGATTTAAGTTAAAATTAGGAAGAAACTCTTGACTGTGAGAGTGGCAAGGCACTGGTAAAGGGTGCCAAGAGAAGCTGTGTCTGCCCCCTCCCTGGCAGTGTTCAAGGCCAGGTTGGATGGGACTTCGGGCAACCTGGTCTAGTGGAGGATCTCGCTGCCCATGTTGGATGATCTTTGAGGTCCCTTCCAACCCAAACTGTTCTATGATTCTATTACTGGGCAAGAAACATCTAACAGAGCTGACAGGGGGGTTATTCTTTTATTTTGTTTTCGCTTGTTCAGTTGCTTTTCACAGAGTGAAAAGACTGTGATTCAGCACTGTAAATTGTTTGTATTACACACATTTGTTAAAACACCAAAATCATTTAATCTCTAGACATATAACTATTACAATAGTTAAATAGTAACTATAAACATTGAAGATAATATCTCAGCTACATTTAGATATCTTCTTCAAGAATATAAGATAACTCGAAGGTGAAAGTATTTTTCTTCTATTAAATCTTGGTATGTTGGATTACTTTTATTTCTTGACTCATATCTTTCAACAAAAGTTGCTAGAGCTCTGGGATGAGTCACAGGAAGCACTTACACTTTTTTTTCAGTGAAGACCTTATGTCTCATCCACAGGTCAAATTCTACCCCCACAAGATTTAGCCTTAAATTCTTAGCTGTTCGTTAACCTTCAAAATGTCTTCGATTACTATGAATTAAGATGATGGTTCAATAAAGGACATATTTTCTTTTGCATTCTTAGAAATATAAGAATGGTTCTTATTTTTTCTTAAGCAGAAAGACCTCCATGCAGGACACACATGCCCTACAGCATACATGGCTGAGTGTAGTCATTGAAACATCAACAAAGGTTTCCAACACTATCCATGGAAAGGTTTTATGTGAAAGGCAGGAATAACATAGGAATACTCTCCTTCAGATGCAGAAATGTTGAGCTTTTTTAAAGTTTATCACATCTAGCTGTTTGCTATGTAAGGTTTAGGGTTCAATCTGAGAAATACACCTACATTTTGATATCAGTGGGCCTGAATATTTGTTTAATGCATACACTTCCTTTATAGTCTGCAGAGTTTAACTATGCATTTAAAGGAATCTAGAGACTGACTCATCTAATTCAATTACTCACCTACACATGGGTATCTATTTCCTTCTGTGACTCCCTAAGAATCCCAAATCAGGATTACAAAGGGATTACAGATATCAGACGTAAGAGATACCTAAAACTTTCTCCAGCAAAAGATTGAGGCAAATATCACAATGCAAGTAGGACTAAGTGCCTTTTTTTCACAGATCTGAATCTCTCTCTAGAGGGACTTAGATCTCTCCCTAGAGAAATTCAGTGGCCTGTGCACTGGGTGCATCTGAGTTGACTTCAGCTGTCAGTCCACAAAGCAATGATCTCTTGTTCATATCTCTGTCATACCAGCCTGTGGACATCTTAGGGCAATTCAAATGGCAATAGATTCCTGTGTATATGAAACTGATAATTTCCACTAGTTACCTAATATAAAGAGAGCAAAATTGTTATGTAGGCTCCAACAATATCTACCAAATCTTTACTGAGTATAATAGGAGCTTAGACATCTATCTTACTTGTAGACACTTAGGTTATAGATAACTTGTATATTATCTGAATCTGCAGTGGGGTGTTACCAGAAGTCTTGTAGAAGGGATTGACATACAAATGCTTTCAGAGACTCCAGTTAGCTGCCAGGACTACAGAACATCCAGTACAAATCCCTGCCCCGTAAAATGAAAAGTCTCAGAGGGTTCAGCAATTTGAATGTTTTTCTCAAATACAAAGTATTTTAGGAACAGAATGATGAAAAAATAGACTTGTAAATCATGTTGGTTTGCTTAAGCAATATGTCCATTATAGTATATTAAATTCTGCTTTAACAATTTAACAGTATAGGTGATCATATACCAGTGAATAAGAAATGTTTAATATGATCTTTCATATATAGTCACTGTGCTTCAGGTTAGATGTTCAGTTAGCTTACAGCTTTGATCATTAAAATAAGTTGCCTATCCTAGATAAGTGTTTTGGGAAGAGGTTATGTTGTTTCTGAATTTTGGAGGGGTAAATTAATGCTACAATTGTTATTTGCAGTGTGCCTTATGTATATGTAGTACTTCCTTCAAGTACTTTATACAGACTCAACTATATCCCTAGCAAACTATGCAATAGTCTTGTACAGAAGAAAAACACACATTAGTTAATTTCTATGATCTATAGGAAAAAAGAGACACATCCATTTATCATATGTATTTAATGGCATTTTTTTTCTCTTTTTCTAGTGAATTTAAAAACTGTCTAGTCTGACTATTTACTAAAAACAACTCTGTGAGAAAATTTTACTTAAATACTTACAAAAAAACTAATTTACCAGTTTGTGTCAAGAGCTTTTCTATTCCAGTAGGGGTCTTCCCTCTCGAGTAGCAATGGCAAACATGTTATCTGCATCATGGTATGGCTCCTGCTTTTGCAATCTACCTTTTTCTGAGTTATTACAACATTTAAACCTAGTGTGACATCTGTCTTCTATAACTGGAGCATTTGTAAACTTGCCAGTTCCTTTTAGATGTAGAACAAGCTAGACTCAGCCCCAAGAGTAGGAGAAAATTCATTCACAGCAGAAACCATGTGAGACATGTTGCATCTGGCTGGTAGCAATTTAAGAAAAAGGCATAATATATGAAGTCTGGATTTTTGTTTCTCATATAAATACTGAGAAAAGTTTTAGAAGAGAATTTTCTGTTGTATCACGACAAATTAATTCTCTCTGTAGATAATTTAAAATTGCTTTCAGCTCTTGAAGTATTGGCATTACAGAATATGCTAATACAAAAAAAAAAACAACCTTATTTTCAATATTCTACTTTTCAATATGTGTACATAAGTTAAATAATTACTAGAATTATTTTTTTAATTGCAAATTACTTGGAGCATATGATAGCCTGCAAAGCTTTTCATAGTTCAGATAACGTCAAGGGTCATCTTTCTTACTATCAATGAAATCTTTTTTCTGGAGTTTATTTGAATAAACTCAATACCTCATAAATACAACAACATCTGGGAATGTATTGCTCACCCATTGTCTTAAAAGCATGTGGCCATGTTCTGTGTTTTTCAAATTCATGTAATTGAACAAATGCTTTTCAAAAAAGCTTTGTATCTAGAATTTCAACCTTTACTATTTACCGTTAAATGGCTATATGTTTAGTTCTTAAAAATAGTTTTGTTTCTAAAGTATATATCATGATTTCTAAAAGTAAATTAGATTAACAAAAGGCATTAAGGAGACTCTAGTTTGTCACTATTAAGATAATCTGAACATCCATGATAGTTGTCTTAGTGCCTTTGACATTCAGACCTTGCAGGAGAGAAGAAGTGGGAAAGATGCAGCTATTGCTGTAAATCAATCCTTTTCTCTACCAGAAATGGATTACACCATGCTGTTAGATGCACAGGAACTGATCCATAAAGTGAAGTGCCAGGAACTCTCACACAGACATCCTTGGTGTGCAGCTTATAGTGCCAGCAAAATGTCAAGTCTCAAGTTGGTGTCAGGAAACTGAACACAGCCCCAAAGAGAAGAATATTTTTTAGCTTTAAACTAGATGAACTTACTCTGTTAGCTATCCAAGAAATGTGCTTGAAGAAAAGTTCCCTGTGATGATTTGAAATTAATTGTAGATTCTGATTTTGAGATGTAGTCTGGCAGTAGGAATTTTGACTGTATGAGTAAATTAAATGATGTCTTTATATTTATGTAGGATTTATAAAACAAAAATCCTTACATGACAACATGTTTTGATGACATGCCATTATTGTCTATTAAACTTTCTAACTTCTGAACCCAGAAATGTATGGATATGAATATGGGGTTTTATGTGGTAAGGGATATATCTTTGCACTTACAAAATAGGAAAAGTATGTAAATTTTCTAAAAGTCAAGGGAAAATAATTTTTGTTATCTTAATTAAAAAACTCTGCATCTTGTGTTCACAAGTTTTATTTGAACAGAGTAAAAAAAGTATTATCGGCTAGCATTCTTCATTCCCATTGATCACAGGAAAGAAATAACCAAAAAACTTAACATCCTCCAATGAAAACAATTCATAGAATCTTAATTGCTTTATATTTGGAATATAACGGGCCAGCTATATGTACTTCTGTTAATGTTTTCTTCAAAAACTATGTACCTTAGTCAAATGCCTGTTCAATGGATTTTACAAACCAAAGGAACCATTTATAGGAAATCAGCTGGCTTTCTCCTTTCCCCTCCAGTAAAACTGAATCTTAAGAGGCATAAAAGAGTTATGAGACTTGTCCTGGTTTTGACTAGGATAGAGTTAATTTCTTTCTAGCAGGGATTGGAATGCCATGTTTGGGAGTTACAATGAGAGCAGTGCTGATAACACACAGATGTTTTTAGTTGTCGCCAAGCAGTCAAGGACTTTTCAGTTGTTCATATTTCCCTACTAACGAGAAGGGAGGGTACACAGACAGGACAGGTGACCCAAACTGGCCAAAGAGGGTATTCCATGCCAATTACATCATGCTCAGCATAAAAGGGGGGCTGGTGGGGAGAGGAGCAGGCAGCTCCAGGATGCATGGTTTTGGGGACAATCTGGTTTTCAGACACCTCTGAGCTGTATGGCCTGAGTTGTGTGGTTTGGTGAGAAACTGCATTGTGTACTGACATTTTCATATATTTTGCTATAAAGTCTTGTTATTATTATTATATCTATCTATCTGCTATCCCAGTAAACTATCCTATCCCAACCCGTGAAGTTTTGGTTTCTTGGGGTTTTTCTCCCCCCTTCATCACCCCACCACCCTCTTAAAAAACAAGAGGTTGTGTGATGCCCATCTCTCAGCTGGGGCAAAACCACCACAGCCTGCAGGGCTGTATAAAACTGATTCACCTCATGATGAAGCAGGTAAAAATTTAACACTTTTTGAGAGACTGAAACTAGGTTCAATTTAAGGTGTCAGATAAAGATTTGTAGTCATTTCTGGAAATAAACCACACTGTGTAACTTGAAGAGACAAAAAGAGTCAGAAAGAAGGAGGCAGAGCTCTGCAGTTGCCTAATTTAAGTTCATCCAAAATGAGAGGAATAAAGAAATATCACCTCATTCTCCAAACAAAGTGTTAAATATCATCTTGGTGAGCAGAAAAATTAAGTAAGTGAACATCAGTTCATACACAAAGTTTTAACTTGCATATTTTAAATTGGTAGGGAAAGATGGAATTCTATTATGCTGTTATGTTTATTGATACATACCTCTTTTCCAGCTTCTTACTGTAGAAGTTAAAAGGTTGCAGATCTGGAAAATATATTCACTTTTTTCCCCCGACTTATCTAATTGTCTTCTAGTGTATGTGTGTGTGTGAGAGATTGAAAATAGGGTGTATAGCAAGGACATTAAGTAGCTAAGTTGTAGGAAATTTTGAATATAGGGAATTTTCTAATGTGTCTATAAATAATTTATACATTCCATAAAAGTTGTTCTGCTCTGATTAACTGAAACTTATGGTATGGAGTATTCAAATATTACCTGTCATTTTAGGTTATATGGTTCAGGTATCAAGTAGAACCATGAATCAAATTCTCAAATGAAAACCACAAAGGAAAGAAAAAATTAAATTTGCCACAAATGTGTTGGATAAGCTGAAGCAGAACGGACATGGAAACAGATTGTGTATTAACCTGATGCAAAACTGAACTTTGTCACACGCACATATTAAGAAACAACTATAGCTAAGTTTCAGTGCCAAAGGCTTTAATGGTCCTTTGCCCCATATGTTTAATTCCAGAAAGCTTTATGCCTAAAGATTTTTCACAGCACTTATATTATCATTAAGCAAAGATACGTTATTGTAATTAAACAATAAAAGGGTTGGTTTTAGTATAAAAATAGATAATGAAGTGTCTGTAGGATTCCAGATTTTCCACGCACAAACACATTTTATTACAGAAAGTAAAAGAGCTCCTTTACATTCCTTTGCAGCAACTTTTGGTGCTTGATTCAGAGGAGGTTTGACTGACACTTAGGAAGGTGTGAAAGTGCAGTAAAGTAGTCATGTCTTCATTTTGAAAATGAGCATGGGTTCTAGGATCACTGAAGTAGCAAAAAAGTGGACTAATATGTTTGGTTTATATTATTTCCAGGTTAGAGAAAAAGTTAATTTAGTTTGGTGATCTTATTGTAGTCCTCAGTGGAAGGCTGGCTTGTTAAAAACCCACCACACAATTCAACACAAGTCTGACAGCCTTGGCACAAGGAAAAAGCAGGCAACCAGTATGAACACAGCAGAGGTGTTGTAAGTCAGGTATGGAGTGCCTTGTGCAGAGATGTATAGAGATGTTAATGCACAGCACCTGTCACCACTGTGCCTTGAACCAGACTGTACTATAAATCTCTCATTTTCATGAACAGTAAAAACCCCTAAACTTACAACAAAATATAAACGCAATAAAAATATTTTCCCCAGCCCAAATACAGTTTATTCTTTATGAATATACATGTGCTTCTTTGAGTATACTTTTAAACTAGGGAACCTGTCAAGAGCAGAGTAAATGGGAGATAGAATATATGCAAGGTCCTTTTGGGAAAGAAAAAAACCAAAACAAAAAAAGACAGACTTAAATAAGAATATAAAACATTTTCTAAGGCTTCTGAAATACAGTGTGCTGGTTCTGAAAATCTTTGAAGTCCCCTTGAGGATATTCACTATAAAATAATGAGTAAATTTACTTTATTACACCCAGGGGCATTTTTTCTTAAGATTATCTGCTAATAAAAATAATCTAAAAAGAATACATATGAGAAAAGAAAAATATTTTTTTTGATATGAATTCAAACTCGGTAAGATTTCAGAACTGGACTGATTAAGAACATGCATATTTACATCATAAATATTTTTGGTCCCTATTTTTTTCACAAAAGGTATTTAAAAGAATAATCATGGGGTTTATTTGTCATGTTTATCAGTCTAGATTTTCCTTAAAGGTTTTGACCATGTTTTGCAATCATAAAATATAACTGTTATTCTCTTTGCTGTATAAATTAAAGGATTTATCAGATCACAAATAAGCATTAATAAAATTTTAAAACAGTAACACTGACATCAAAATATCACTTTTGCACATTTTCTTAGTATTAAGCCATATTAAGTTTCTGCTTTCTTCTTTGATTCTATAATTTTCTAGTACTGACTTAAAAATAATTTCTTCATATTTAGGGTCATTCTTGGTTATAAAACTTTCTGTGCATGAGTTTAGGAAAAATCAATGAACCATCTCATAACTGGGATATCAAATATCAATATGGAGCTGGTTTTCTATACGTTCCTATAAGACACATTAGTATTCTTGCCCTCCATATAGCTCATAACATCTCAAAGTGCATATCATTATATTGCTCATACCCACGTTCTTGAAGTGGCTTAGATAAATAAGGCTAAGTAAGACAAAAGAGAAGATTTGTTTGCATAAAGATTATGTTAAACTTGCTGGAAGCAGTAGTGAAATCTCAGGGGGAGAAATAAAAAGCAAGCAGGCAATCTGTGTGTCTCTCATCTCCCTGCAATTCCTAGAGGTTACGTATAAGAAGATTAGGAAACAACACATAGACACAATTGAAAAGCTTCCTAATGAAAACAAATTTGCCATGTTTGATGGCTTATATAAATCATCATTTTTTGACAGCAACATAATGTGGAAAGACAATTTAATGCAATCAGAAGCTTTCACTTTCTAAGCAAATTCTCAGGGATAGTTTTTCTTACAAAGAAAGAAGAATTGAAATGACATTGGAATAACTCAATTCCAACACTTCTAAGAAGCGGATAGGCACTGTTGGAAGTGATACTGTTCTTTTGATGGTTATTTAATTTTTCCAGTGAGAATTCAGAAAACATTGTTTCTTGAATGGATTGGTCAAAATGTGATATCTATGGGCACTATCATGACACCTTTATTTAGGCAAAATTGATTAGCACACACATTAGACATTTGAGACAGAAAGTTGAAGAAATTAATTTCTTTGCCAGAGAAACCTTAACTGGCTTGTTGAAGAAAAGTATTCATGCTGTGTTGAACTTCCTTATGTTCAGCTTTACAGTATTTCTCAAAAATACTCTACAGATATCCTCTTTTAAAATATTAATATACATCAGATACTTGTCTCTGCCCTCTATAATCTTTATGCCTGATTATTCACATATTCAGATTCCCTTAAAGTGAACATCTTTCCTTGAGCTTGTAATCCCTTCCTTACATTTTACCAGTGCTCACCTCACAGTGGTTAAATTTGAATTACCTGTGATACTCCGAAGCCATGAGTAAATCAGACAAGATTAAGCTATTTGCTTAATTTATTGTTCATTTGACTAGTGTGTCAAAAGTTTTCACGTGCTTTTAGGCATCCACCACTTCCACTGACTTCCACTGAAGGTCCATAAAACCTCTACTGTCATGTTGTAATCTCTCAAGGTACATACATACTCCTGCAGAACCACTGAAAGTAGATATTCTTCTATTACTAACATTGTACCAGCATTGCTTGTTTACATGTGTTGAGAAACAATGAACTCTAGTACTGGGAGAGTCTGAGCTACATTCTTATCTGACACACTTAATAGTACAGTTCAACTGTATAGTTTTGGGTTTTTTTTGAAGTAACACAAATTAGAAGTATTTTAAAGAAAAAAATATAATACTTAATAAAAAATAAAATGCATCAGAAATTATTTTGAACGTTATTTAATTTGGGCTGAACTAGTGAATATTTTCTCCAAAGGAGAATAAACTGTGTAATACTTGTACACAGATGATTCTGGCTGAATGGCAACTGCGAGTCCTGTTTTGGAGGGAGTTAGGGTGCACTATTGACTGAACACAAGTAATTTCTTTTACTGGAGCTACTCTTTTATGTGTGAATCAAAAAATGTTAGCAAAATCTAAGCCAATGATGAGAAGCAGTTCTGTTGTATTGGAAAGGCAGGTAGAAGTGGCTGATGAGAAGCCTACTTTAAATGGGCAAACTGAGTGCTTGATTAGCTAGATCAACAGTTTAAAGAGCAAAAAGACTGTGACAAATTTGCAGTGCACAATCTAGGGTCCACAAGCCTGCCAGAGGGTTATAAGTAATGTCATACCTCCCTACATAGTACAGGGTAGTACATGTTTGTAGTAAATTACGTTCTTTTCTCTCTGTGCTGACACCAGAAAAGGTAGAAGTCATCTCTCCTACAAAGTTTGTTATCTCCTGATGCAGCAGTGCCCTGGAAAAAAAAAAAACAACAAATTTCTTAGAGCTAGATGTGGATGTATTAGTTCAGTCATTACTGTTGCTGTCAGGAGCAGGGGCTGAGAATCTTTGATTGTTGACCATTGCTTGACGTTACTAGAAGTTCCATCAAGAGGTCATCAGACTTCTAGCAGGTGAATGTTAACTGTGTTAGATTCCTCTGCAGCCCACTAATCTAGTAAACCAGACTCTTGTGAGAGATCCTCAACCCATGTTGTCTGATTTCAAAATGGGAATCCTGGAAGGACAAAATCCTGCTTTGTCTCAGCCCTCTTCATGGGTATGGAGACCTTTTCCTCCTCTCTAATACCTAAGTCTTTCTTTTCTTAAGAGTATGTGCTTCCCACACCTCAGGTCCTCCTTCAGCAAGTCTCCTGGCTGCTTGGTATCCAAGAGATTGAATGACATCCTCTGCAGTGATCAAGTACACTTCCTTCTTAACCCCTTTCTCATGAGCAGTTACAGAATCACAGAATTACAAGTTTGGAAAAGACCTTTAAGATCATCAAGTCCAACCATTCCCATCCTGTGCTAAACCATATCCCTAAGTACCCCATCTACCCTTTTTTTAAACACATCCAGGGATGGTGACTCAACCCCCTCCCTGGGCAGCCTGTTCCAGACCCTGACAACTCTTTCAGTGAAAAATTTTTTCCTAGCATCTAATCTGAACCTGTTGCCCTTAGAAAAGCTTTTCATTAGAGAAAGATTCTGAACAGCAGCATCAGCTAACTGTCTTAATCATGGTGCTTGTGGATAGTTACTAATTAGGACCATCACTAATTGTGTGATGTATTTAAAATAATCAAATGTAGACTAATTTTAAAAATGTTGAAAGTACAACTTGTGAGGATGAAACAGGGATATTCAGGGCTCTCTCAGGGATATCAGAGACTAAGGGACAGTGAATGTTTGAACTAGAATAGTCTTTCAGTTCAAGATTTACAGGTTTTACAAACTACCTGTACACTGAAGGCAATGAATGCCTAGTAAACTTATTTTGAACTGTTAAAAACAGAAGATGACAAAAAGCAAAAAAATTTCAACTGATTTTTCGAGGATTTCATGGAGGTGAAGGGAAAAATGACAGACCATTCACCTTGTTATTTTTGATGACAGATGGATTTGAAGCCTGTTCTAAATAGAGAACATTGATTTTACTTAAAGTGAAACAAATTTTCTTTTTTCAGTGATCTAAAAGATGTCTATCTTAAAATCCTCTCTGAGCACATATTTTTGTTCACTGAGCTGAAAAATCAGTTATTCCAATAATCATGTGCCTGCAAAGCACTTCTAACTATAAACATGTTTTCAGAAAAGTTATTCCATATTAGAAAAATTGACAGGTAGTACTGAATAAAGAAATCGTTGCTTGTTTAACAAAGGCATAATTCTAAAAAGAAGAAATTAGTTGTTGTAAAAACAAATTTTCTTTATTCTCTCTCCTTTTACACATGCTTCCTTCTTTATCATATATTATTTTTTTTCAGTTCAGTATACAAGAAAAAATATATTAGGCAACAAATAATAAATCTAGCTCCCAGTACAATATTTAATTTTGTTGTGTGCTTTCAGAGAGCTTTTCCCTGATTGGCCGAAGCTTAGTTTCTCCTTAACTAGCACACTTGAGTTTGATTTGAAAATAGATCCCAGCTGTCCTTGTACATGCTACAGGTTTTTGGTACATCTGTGTGAAGGGCACAGATGTGTTTGAAGGTGCCCTTCCAGATCCCATAAAAGCAGCATAACAAGCCCAGATTCTCTTTGCAGGTTCTCTCATAGGAACGTGCATGGGGCAAGAGGGTTGAATACATGTAGGAAGGATCTTAAAATGTCTCATTCTTCTTAATCCTACTGCAAGAGAACACTTCAGTAAGAGGGATAGAGCTTCACAGAGAGAGCCCTAAGAGCCTAGAAGAATAGATGATATTGCTTACGTTTGGTCTAGGCAGGTCCTCTCTGAACCTTTCTTGCCAAAATTCATATTCTTTTTCCTTAACTTTTCTAGTCTTCTACCCACACTCAAGCAATCATCTATCTTGGGAACTACTTAGAAACGTAAAGATGATTTGGCTTACTTTCCTTACCTTTCTATTCTTACTTCACTCAGAAAACTCAATTTAGCACTTACTTACCAAATCTTTCATTGAATCTGTGTATATTGATAAATACACAAAAAACATTCCTTTACCTTTTCCTTACTTTACAGGTGATGAAGACCACAAAACCTGATTTGATAACAGACTTGAGGTGCAGCGTAGGACAAAAAAATAAAGGAATATGTTGAAAAAAGAGGGGTTCAGACTGGAAATAAGGAAAAATCTTTCGATCATGAGGACAGAAAAACATATGAACAAGTTTCCTAGAGGCTGTACAGTCTCTAACCTCGGAGGTTAGTAAAGCTTGACTGGATACAACCCAGAGCAGCCTGGCATGATCTCAGAACTGACCTTCAGTTGAGCAGGGAGTTGGAATAGGTATGCCCTGAGGTCCCTTCCTACCTGAATTATGTTATGGAAGCAGGTCTTTTTTCTGTCCCAGTTCATAGTCAACAAAAGCAATGAAACTTTATTTCTTTAGTAGGAGTAACTGACAATAATTCCGTACAGTAATTGGTAGCAATGGTTCTATAGCTTATAATTATTTGAGTGAATAATTATCTTATGAAGTTAGGTCTTTTTAAAATCCCGGTCTGGTTGCATTTTAACAATTCAACAGTAACTCTTGAAGTTTCATTAATTTTCCATATTACTTTAAAATGCTATTAACATTAGAAATAATTTTCTGTAAACCAATCTCTTTTAAGTTCACATCATCTTTTATTTCCTTACCTTTCTTCTCAATATTAACAATAGGTTGTTGGCTTAACTGTTTACATAAGGTTAATTAATATCCTGTTTCTGGTTTTATCCAGATCATTAATGAAGATCTTTAAAACTGACTTAACACATTTCTTTGCTCATGCTCTATAGAAGTAATGAAAAAATACTTTTTTTGGTAGGAATAATCCAATGTGCTAACTCCTTACAATATTGTTATCAATGTTGTTATAGCTCGTAAGTAGGTGAATATCATCTAGCTTGCATTATGACTGAGAAATTTATATTAATATTAACCTAATGCTTCATTTACATTTACAGCTGGTTTTAATTATTTGAAAAATCACCAAAAAAAACCCCACCTTCAATCAGCGAAGTTTCACCTTCACAGATGATTTTCTGGGAATTTAGTAAACAAAGGAGACATAAATATGATTAATTATTCCTAGGACTTTGCCTTTGCAATTACCTGTCAAATGCCTTTATTACAGCAGTTCAATGTTGTATATGTCTTTATTAAACTCTAATAAATAAAAAGCACAAACCAAAAGAAAACAAAAAAAATCACACTCCCCTAATCTTCAAATCCCAAACTTTCCAAAACTCATCTTTCTGTCCTCCTAATTCATGTCTCAGTAGAGTATACAGGAATGTGATCTATTGATGCTCTTTTATGTGATGAATTTCTCAAAATGTGGTGGCATACAAATTTTACCGTCTCTTCATGTTTTACAATGCAATGAACTTATTTGTAGTATCTTAGTAGAGACAGATTTTCCTCTTCTGGCTATCAAGTTTCCCCCTCACCCACAGTTGAAGCAATATGTGAAAAATATTTTAACATTTTTATCAAACTATTTTTTCCAAAGAGCAAGCAGGAAGACAAACAATCTTCTCACTAGTATTGTAATGAGCTTTCCCAATTTGGTCACAAATAAATGTGAGTTGGAATTTTCCAAAAATTTCTTAGAGAACTATATTTCCCTTTGGAGAACAGGATCTAAGTGTCCTACTCCATTATTGTTTTTCAAAATCTTAGTCCAGAAATTCA
Organism: Hypotaenidia okinawae; assembly: GCA_027925045.1. Classification (NCBI taxonomy): domain Eukaryota; kingdom Metazoa; phylum Chordata; class Aves; order Gruiformes; family Rallidae; genus Hypotaenidia; species Hypotaenidia okinawae. Next base: position 76,897,162 of record BSDF01000003.1, on the reverse strand, counting down.
AAACATAGCACCATACAAGCTACTATTAACTCTATGCCACCCAAACTAGTACATGCCCAAAGAAAGATTTGCTGAAGAATTTTCAGTAATTCCTGGCTATATTGAGCTATTCATAAAATCACATAATTGATTGTATTGGAAGGACGTTTGAGATCTTCTAGACAAGCAAGATCACCCAGATCTGGTTGTAAAGGACTGTGTCTGTAGAGATTTTTAATGTCTCCAAGGATTGGTTTCATAATTTCTGAAAGACCATTAAAAGTAAAAAAAATATTTTCTCAACAGCGTGACAGAGCTGTGGTTGGTTGACTTGGGCAACAAACCAGGTGTATGCTCACACACTCCAGGTGTATGATCACACACTCCAACGCTTTCAAGAAAGCTCTAGGACACTTTGTAAGCCAATACTTTGCTCTGACAGAAGAACTGATTCGGTATTTGACTTTTAGATTTCTCTTTATCTAGGTTCACAGGTTCCAATTAGATGTGTTCCAGATGGCTCTTTTCATGGTCTGACAAAACTGTGACTAAAATATACCCATATGCATTAAGTCAAAGCAAAAATATCTGAGAATACCGCTTTCCTGCACTGGATATCTCATTTCCACTCCATCTGCACAGGTATAACAAAGAAAAATATGTCAGAATCACTGTCATTATAGAATAAGAAGGAAACAGATTGAAAGCCACCAACCATTTGGGTAATCATATTAAGAATTTGCTATTTTGATTCGAGCCACTCCTACCTCTATATAGGTTCTTTGCACTGTAAAAATCTTTCTTCTCCCTCATTTTGCTGAAGGCTTCTGCCCCAGTACTATTTCTTGTATTCTGAAAGTGCCTCATGCTAGACACTTTTACTGATGCTGATCAGCTTACTCAGAATGACTACCAGAAATGTCTAATACTCTTCTACTAACACACCAATAATGCCAAAGAGTGTCCAGAATGTTGGAAAGATTTAAAAAATACATTTTCTCAACAAAACCAAACAATATAGAACACTGTAGTCACATCTTTCTGTATTGAATTATAGAATTATCTGCAAAAAGTTTCACAGAATGTTAGCTCATTTATTCATAGTATTTGAGGAAACATTCAGTGCTTCTCATGAAAGAAAATTTCCCCTTGAAATAGCACTTCATAGGCTGCACAATATAATTTAAAGAAAAGAGAAAATGCAAAATCTTTTAAAGGAAAACCTGTATCCCATAATATGAATATTAGAGTCTGTACAAGCCTCTCATTTGCTTTTACTTGACTGATTATATTTTCCAACATAGAAATACGGGAGTATAATATATAAAACTCATACAATACTCATTAGACACCATCCCAAGGCAAATTTGGGGGATTTGCCTTTTAAACAGTGCAGAATCTCAAAGTTTTTAAGGCAATGTTCTGCACTCCTTCAGAATTCTGTCTATTCTGAGTGTGCCAGCTGAGCCATTTAAGCAGCAAAGACAGTTCTGTAGGGAGCACACTGATAGATCTGGGTTCTTTGAAGCTAAGAGGTATCAGAAGCTATTGATAGCAGAACCTATATCTTTCAGTCCTGCAATTTGATGTTCATGCTTGGACCCTTGCAGCTTGGACTCTTGAAGCCCCCTTTTTGTATAGGGGAACCTCAGGAGAAGTAGGACCACCTGCAGAACAAGATGGAAAAAGATGACAAGACAATGATTGTTGTTCTCTAGTATGTTTTGAAGTATCATTTGTCTCTGTCTAGTGGTTTGAGATGAACTGGCATCAAGCATTTGACTGATACCTGGAAAGTGTTGAAAGGATATAAAATAAACAAATCGGGAGCAGAGGATAATCCGCTTTACCTAACACCTTTCACTTATAGTTATACATTTTTTACAATAATAGCAGATACGATGTAGGTACTATTTAGTGGGTACTAAATGTCAGTTAGAAATACATTTTTAACTTTGCAGTATTCCTGCAGTACAATTATTGGTTTTTTTACAGCTTTTAGAGGTAATATATATATTTTTCCACAGGAAATGCTATATATGCAGAATTTGTTTCATTAAAACAAAGGTGGGCTTATTATTTTTAATAACAGCTGAATAAAGACATTTAACAAATCCAAAAACAAACACGATGAATGTTTACCTTATAATCTTATTGTAAATCTGTGACCTGTGTATGAAATAAACAACACTTGTTTTAGCCCTTTAAGTCTCAAGTATTAAATTGTAATCTAAATAGATTACAATTGCAATCTAAATAGATTGCAATTACAGCTGTTTTAGAAAGAAGGAATAGCCGCAAAGCAGAGAAGAGTAAATATTGACTGGCCATTGGAGTAGCCACTGAAAGACAGAGTTCTTCCAGCAAGCCATAACTCATGAAAGCGTATCTAGCTCCATTTGTTTAGTATATGCAGATTTGCTTTATAGGTTGTGTCTGTGTATTTGCACACACTTGGGTGAGGCCTGAAGTTGAGGGGGCACCTGGTACACCTGATTGTGTGTATGTGGGTGATAGAGAACTAAAACTGCCTGGTAGAGAGGGAGCATCTGGTATCACCTGCAAGAGATGAGTTCAAGCTGTTGAAACCATCTGTGAAGAGGACGGAGATACAGAAGACATATACAAGTTTCAGACACCAGCATTAAGTACCAAAATTGAAAAAACATGTTCTTAAATAGCAAACCTGCTCCATATAAATTCTTAACTAGGGACACTTTTTGGGTGCTGACAGAAAGAAACAGTGAAGATTCCCTGGTGAGAGAGCTGTCTGTCTCTGTTGCCTGGGGAAGACAAGTCATACATCAAGAGTCTCCACACACACTATGTTGCATGCCATAAATCCACATATGTCCATGTTCTTTAACAGCAAGAACCCTTTTGACTGTGATTTTTGAGGGAATAAGGCAAATATGTCAATCTTCTAAACCATCTACATCCAAGTCCAAATTGGCCAGCCAACTTCCACTACTGAAACCAGTGCTGCCAAGATGCTTTTGTATTCTGTTGTTGGGAGGATTTTTTTGCCTCCTCTCTCTTAATCATATTTGAACTTGTCTCCTTTGGACCCATCTAAAATATTTCTAGATGGATTTTTAAAAATCATTATGTTGCTCATTGCCTCAAACATAACTAAGGCAAACCCTCCTTACCATTTTACTCAACTTCTTAACATCACTTAGCCACCCTTCAAGGTTATTACCCACCTCATCTGCAGCTGTATATGTACATCAAGGATGCAAATTCCTGTTGCTGTGCTGGCTGGAATCCTGGCTTCTGATCACCTATTTGTTGTACTTCTTACACAAAAACTGTCATTTTCTCCTGTTGCCATTTCTGTGTGGAAATGACTCTAAAAAAAAAATCCTCACTTCCACTTTAAATCATTCCTTCAAGCTTGTCTTTGTGGCAATGATAGAAACCACTTGTCAGTGATTAGCCAGCTGGTGCGACCACTGCTTACTGCACTGGTTACAGCTGTCTTGCTGCTATTTTTGTGTTTCCTCTCCATCTGTCTTATCCACCTGCTGTCTCTCATTTCAAACTTAAATTTAAGCTCCCTGGACAAAACCTCTCAATTTGTTATGCTTGTACAGTGGCTAGCACAGTGTGTCCTTAGCTATATGTTCTCCTTCAGTACAAACTAATATGCACTAAGCTGACTGAGAAAGAAGGATGGTGCAGATTCTGCATCTCAGGGTGTGTTTGCACTGTCTGTTCACAGATGCGGAAGCCTGAGCAAGTTTAAACACTGCTGGTGTTCTTGGCTAATGACCTGGGAAGTAGGATGAAATAGCATATTTTGAGTTCCAGGCTGTCATGACTGGACCACAGCAGAGGATGAAGAGGGGTGTCTTTACACAAAGGTGGAAAAGGTAAATTCAGGATTACATTTGTTGGAGGACAGACAGAAATCTATACTTTAGATACTATAATGCATACATATATTTGTACAAGTTACGTGATACTGTACACAATTCAGAAGTGCAGTGTTTATGTGTTTTTTAATGCCTTTTACTTTTCACCTAGCAGCAGAAAAGACTGAGTAATAGCCACAAAATCTCAAATAATAGAAAATGGACATTGTGGAGCTCTGTTTTAGCTCCACCACTCAAATATTTCCTTCTAATATTCTGTGTCAGTGTCCACTTTTAGAGGTACTTTAAAGATTTCATACAGAATTTTAAAATTTTTTGGTTTATTGTGTTTATTATTATTATTACTTTTATTAAAACAAGAAAATACCTTTTTCTGAGAAGACTTTCTTAAATATTCCCAGGTCTGATTCAAATGTTATATAACACCATATCTCTATCACATTTCAAATATATATAGCCCAACAATTTCAATTTACTGTAGTCATGCTTGTAAACGTTTACACATGTTTGAGAAGTCACTTCTATGATAAACTTCTGTGTTAAAACATGTAACACTGAGAAAAAAAATAGTTCAATGAGATTAAAATTTATACTCATTACCCAAAGGCCAATTTACATGCTCACGTTTAGAAAAATGTAATTTACTTTTTCATAAGTTTGAATCTATGGAGATAGATTTTTTTAAGACTTCTTCAAGTGCTTTATAGTTGTGTGGCTGGAGGCCAGGTGCCCACCAAAGCTGCTCTATCACTCTGACTCCTCAGCTGGATGAGGGAAGAAAATACAATGTAAGACTCATTGGTCAAGATAAGGACAGGGTGAGAACTCTCACCAATTACAAATCATGAGCAGAACTCAACTAGGAAAAAAAAAAAATCTAATCTGTTACAAGCAAAACAGAATAGAATCCAAATCTTAAAACATTTCTCTCACCCCTCCCTTCTTCCCAGGCTCAATTTCATTCCTGGTTTCCTCTCCCTCCTGCCCCCTAGCAGCACAGGAGGACCGAAAATGAAGGTTTCGGTCAATTCATCACACATTGCCTCTGCTGTGCCTTCCTCCTCAGGGGAAGGATTCCTTACACACTTCCCCTGCTCCACTATGGAATCTCGCTCACATGAGACAGTCCTTCACTGACTTCTCCAATGTGAGTCCTTCCCAAAGGCTGTAGTTCTTTACATATTGCTGCATTTTGGGTCCCTTGCACAGGGTGCAGATCTTCAGGAACAAACTACTACACTACTCCACTCCTGTAGATTCCCCATGGGGTCACAAGTCCTGCCAGCAAACTTTCTTCAGTGTGGGCTCCTCTCTCAACAGATCCTGGAAGGAGCTTTCTCAAACTCAGGCTTCCCATGGCATCATAGTCTCCTTCAGGTCTCTCCACCTGCTCTGGCATGGGATCCTCCACCAGCTGCTGGTGGAATCTCTATTCCCCATCATCTTCCATGGGCTGCAGGGGGGCAGCCTGCCTCATCAGGTCTTCTCCACAAGCTGCAGAGGAATCTCTGTTCTGATGCCTGAAGCATCTCCTCCCACTCCTTCTTCACTGATCTTGTGTCTGCAGAGGTTCTCACATCTTCTCACTCCTCTCTCTGTCTGCAAACGATGCTGAACCTTTTTTTCCCCTTCTTAAATATGTTATCACAGATTTGCTATCACCATTTCCTGATGGGCTCATCCTTCGCCAGTGGTGAGTCCATCTTGGAGCCAGCTCCCATTTGCTTTATTGGACATGAGGGAAGCTTCTAGCAGCTTATCTCAGAAGCCTCCCCTGTAGCACCCCACCATTACCATAACCTTACCATACAGACCCAAACAATAATTTTTTTCGACATCCACAACTTGAACATAGAAGGAGTAGGCTGAAATAAAATTGGGCTATGACTTTAAGGCACAAAAAATAAAAATGCATCTATTTGTACAGATTGTCTTTTCCTGTTCTATGGATGTCTGCCAATAGCTTAGGTTTATTTATTTTATATTTAAAATACCCCAGATCCTGTCCTTGGTAGTTCACTTTGATAAACTTCAGATAATGAATGTAATGTAATACTACAATGACAGATCTAGCAGAGATATTATGGATGAATGAAAACTCATTTACATCATTATTAAGATTTAGGATGACTAAAACTGTCTGTGCTTTTATTACTAATTTCTGTGTTATCTTTCCTGAACTGATAATTTTGTTTACACAATGCTTAAAAAATTAAAAAGGTAAGAATGCAGTCCCAATGTCTACATTAATATCAGTTAAAAAATTAGATAAGACGATACAGAGAAAAGGTGGAACAACTGAAATAACAACTAATGAACCAACCTCCCTTCCTGCCTCAAAGCAAAACAGCCAGGACAAAAGCTTCAGAAAGTTCTGTAGATATTGACTGTGAAAATTTCTTGACGGCTATTCCCAGGACCACTTTCAGAATAAGAATGTATGCTAGCTAGCAGCATAGATTCCCTTCCTTGCTTTCTTCCTCCTCCCTCAAACCTCCCACACACCTTGGCTTCTGTTCTGGTTTCAGCTGAGGTAGAGTTAATTTTCTTCAGAGTAGCTATTATGGGGATGGGTTTGGGATTTGTGTTGGAAATTGTTGAAAATACAGGAATGTTTCTGTTATATATAGATGTTTTTTGTTATTTTTGAGTAGTGCTTACACAGAGTAAAGGGTTTTTTCCTTGCTTCTCACCCTGGTAATGGGATGGGAAGGTACACAAGAAGTTTTGAGAGGATACAGATGGGACAGCTGACCTAAATTAACCAAAGGGGTATTATACACCATATGACATCAATCTCACTTTATAAGGGGCTTAGGCAAGAGGGAGGACTGAGCAGTGTTCAGAGCAATGGTATTTGTCTTCCTAAGTAACCCTTAGGCGTGATGGAGCCCTGCTGTCCTGGAGATGGCTGAACACCTGCCTGCCCATGGGAAGTGGTGCATGAATTCCTTGTCTTGCTTTGCTTGTACGTGCAGCTTTTGCTTTACCTATTAAACTGCCTTTATCTCAACCCATAAGTTTTCTCACTTTCACTCGTCCAATTCTCTATGCCATCCCGTTGCAGGGGAGTGAGCAAGCAACTGCATGGTGCTTAGCTTCCAGCTGGGGCTAAGCCATGTCAGTTTCTACGCAAAGAAATCACAGACACTATAGGATGAAGGGAAACAGTCAAGTGGTCCAAGATCCCTTGATCTGGGTGATTAGGAAACCGCAACCCTCAGGCGCTCTGCAGCTTGCACCAGCAGGTAATCATAAATTGGTACACGAGGGAATACGAATTTTAGACTTAAATGGAGAAAGGCAAAACAAGAACCACAGGCGGGAAACCTATTTGCAAATTCATAGGAGAATTGAGTAATATTTTAAGGCAAGCCTCTTTTTTTTTTTTTTTTTTCTATTTTAAACACTGAGAGATTTGCTATTAGAATAAAATGCTAAGCAAACTAATAAAGTATTTTAGTTGACCCTAGCTGCTTTTCAAATGTATATAATTTGATCAGCTGGAAGGCGCTGTGATAAAATCGATATTATTTTGAATACATTATTTAGTATAGTATGATACAAAATTGATTCTATCTTCTGACATTAGATTTGTGTTAGAAGTGTGGCGGTGATTCTTTCTCTCTACTTCACTCTTGTGAGACAAGACCTAGGATTCTGTGTTCAGCTCTTTGTCCAGCATAAGATATGGACCTGCTCCTCCCAGAGGAAGGCCGCAAAGATGATAGAAGAGCTGGAGCATCTTTCCTGTGAAGACAGACTGAGCGATTTGGGCTTATTCAGCCTGGAGAAGAGAAGGCTCCGGGGAGACTTTATAGCAGCCTTCTGGTACATAAAAGGGCCAACAGGAAATCTGGAGAGGGGCTGTTTACAAGGACATGGAGTGAGAGGGCAAGGGGTTTAAACTAAAAGAAGGTAGGTTTACATTAGATATTAGGAAGAAATTCTTCCCTATGAGGCTGGCAAGGCACTGGAACACAGGCTGCCCAGAGAAGCTGTGGCTGCCCCCTCCCTGGCAGTGTTTAAGGCCAGGTTGGATGGGGCTTTCAGCAACCTGGTCTACTGGAGAGTGTCTCTGCTCATGGCAGAGGGTCAAAACTATATGGTCTTTGAGGCCCTTTCCAACCCAAACCATTTGTTGATTTTATGATTCTATTTACAGATTCGAATATTAAAGATTTATTCTGTCCCCTACCAAAGCAAGTTTTTGGTGTTTGGCTTTACTCTTTGTTTATTTGAGTTTTCCTAATATTGATTAATTTTCTGGGGAATAATTTGCTGGTCTTGGTTATTTTCAGTTTAGAAACTTTAACAAGTCTGAGCATGTATAGCCGAATTCCTCCCTTTTGGACATTTAAGGTTAGAGTCCCAGAAAATTAACTTCCCTGAAATGGAGGGGAATTTGCACCAGCAGTGCAATTACATCATTTAAATTTGCATAAACTGTAAAATTAAAAAAAGTTCAAAATTAGCAAATTACAGTTGCTATCTTGTGTGAAAACTGCCTTTACTCAAGTAATGGTCAAAACTCTGTGATCACAACTGCTGTCACCTAGAATGTAAAAAATAGTTTCAGGTGACAGGCAGTCACAAACAGTTACAGTTTCATTAATTTCTGTAATTGTACATTTTTCTACTTTTATGGTAGCATAGTCTCCTTTTTTTTGAATATCCCTAATAAGCAAGATGATTAAAAAGTCTGTAGTGCCACTGATTAATCTATACTTCTTCATTACATTGCACCGCCATTTGTTTTCTGTAGGTTCTGCATCCACAAACTTAATTTGTCTCCTCTTTTTTTTTTTTTTTAACAGTTACCAAAAAACCCAACCCTAATTTAGCAATGTCTCTCAGTGCTCTCTGTTTCTGATTTGGGGCTATTTGAAAGTCGTTAATTTGCTAAATTAATGCAGTTGAAAACAACTAATTTTAGTGTTGGGGTTTTTTTTTTAGCCTTCTTGTCATCCACTGTTATGATAGTAAAGCTATTGTGCAGTACACTGATAAGATATAGGGTAAAAGATTTTAGTGCTTAGAAATTTTTGACAGAAGTGGTCTGCATTGGTCTTTCCATGAGCTAACTGGTTACATATATGGATACAGTCATTGGCCTGAGAAAAGAGTACAAATTTGAAAGGGTTCAAAAAATTCAGAAGATCCTTCTAGTCTTCATTTTAGTAACAACAGGAAGCAGACCTGAATCTGCTCATGGGTTTTAAATAAATAAATAAATATTTTTAATTTTTCAAATGGAGCAGTTGAGTGTCTTTCCGTCACAGCACCCTTGGGGAAAAATGTCTTTCTTATTTTCCAAACTTGTCATCTTTGTATTAAAAACTATACTTCTCAATGTTTTGGTTTGGTTTGGGTTTTCTTTCTTTTAGTGCCTCACAGTACTTTGGGTTCGTGCTTTGTGTTCATTTATTTGAGGAGAAAAATCCCCATAACTTTAAAGGAAAGGAACATAAGACAAGAGATAAAATAAAAACTGCTATAAGAAAAAAAAAAAAAAAGGAAAAGGAAGAAGAAGTCTGTACTTGTTTAAGGAGGAGGAAAAATATTAAGATCCGGAGGAATCAGATATCTTGTAGGACTATAAACAGTTTTCTGCTTGCTTTTTGAAACAACATCCATAGTAAGCTTGTGTGTTGTTTCAGAAAAGATGGATTTTATAGAGGGAACATATCTTTTGGAGTACTGTAGCACACAGTTTGCCTACAGATGAATCTTCTGTCTGAATACAAGGTTGTTCCAGCCCTCTGATGCAAATTAAAGTTAGAATTATCGTCAGAAAGAGCCCTGTATTCAGAAGCAAAACAGTCCAGAGCTACTACTTTTTCACTCACTGCTCTTGGCCATAAGAAGGTTTCAATGCACAATATCACTAAATGTGAAATGTTACACTCCCTATTCAAACCAATATTTTGAGATCAGAATGACTATCCTTTTCCAGTGCATAACCTTATCTTGACATACTAGCTAGTAACCTTGCTTCTTTAGGATACTGTGTACTTCAATAAAACAAATTGGTCTCACCTCTCTTCTTCTCTCCAGTTTAGGGAGGTCTGTGTTACAATCAATAATGAGACTGGTCAGTGTTATTCTTGCCTCTAGCAAAAGCAAGATAAACTCTGAAGTGTTTTAGGGCAGGATAGCTTATATATAGAAGAACAATGGTGTGTTTTAAAGGACAAAATATAGGAATACACCAAAAAAGACCTTCCTTATTTCCCCTTAGAGATATTACTCATGGGCAGTGACCTTGTAAGCAGAAAAGAAAGTTGAGAATATTGGTAGGTACAACTTTTCTGACTAGATACAGTATCAAAATGTTAAATTAAGAACAGCAGCTCATTAAATTAAGTAGAAGAAATCATTTATTAGATTTTAATGTAGTAATACTTGTCTGATAAAAAAGTGAAATATAGTCTTTGTTTTACTAGGAGATAAGTGCATGCTTTCTCAGCTACCAACATGCTCTGGATATTGACTCAAAGTTTGAAGTTTTCTTAGGAAAAAAAAAGGTCAAACATAAAATATTGTAAATATTCTTACAGCTTTTATTGGAACAGATCATATTTCTGAAGTTAGTCATTAAGCTCTTCACACCTCAGTTTATATGAGGTCAGCTTAGGTAAATTAGAGGGTGTATTGGGTTTTTTAGTAAGGTTTTTATAGTGAGGGGGTACTACAGGGGTGGCTTCTGTGACAGCTGAGAAGCTTACTGCATGTCTAACAGAGCCAATGCCAGCCAATTCCAAGATGGACCTGCAGCTAGCCAAGGCCAAGCCTATTAGTGATGGTGGTAGCACCTCTGAAATTACAGGAGGGAAAATTGCTGTGCAACAGCAGCTAGAGAGAGGATTGATAATATATGAGAGAAACAATGGCAGACACTAAGGTCAGTGAAGAAGAGAGAGGAGCAGATATTCCACTGCAGCTCATGAAGATGACCATGGTGAAGCAGGCTGTCCCTGTGCAACCCATGGAGGATGATGATGGACTAGATATCCACCTGCAGCCTGTGGAAGACCCCGTGCCAGAGCACGTGGATGAACCTGAAGGAGACTGTGACCCCATGGGAAGCCCATGCTGGAGCAGGTTTGCTGCAGGACTTGTGACCATGCTGGAGGGGTTCTATGCTAGAGCAGTGTGGTCCTGAAGGACTGCACCTTGTGGAAAAGCAAGAAAAGTGTAAGCAGTCCTCCAGCTGAGGAGGAAGGAGTGACAGAAACAGTGTGTGATGAACCAACTGCAACTCCCATTCCCTGTGGGACCCTGGCATGGAGGTGGTAGAGAAAGTCATGTGTGATGTGAAGCTTGGGAAGAAGGGTGGGGTGGCAGGAAGGTGGTTTTTAGATTTTAATTTTTCATTACTCTAATTTGATAGGCAATAAATTTTTTTTCCCTAAGTCAAATCCCTTTTGCTCATGATTGTAATAGGATAATGTCCTTATCTCAACACCAAATAATTTTATTTTCTTTCTCCTGTTGCGCTGATGAGGAGAGTAATAGAACAGCTTTGGTGAGCACCTGGCACCCTGCCACGGTTACTTCACCACAGAAGGACTCTGAAAAAATTGAAAAGTTCCTAAGGTTGTTGTTTTTACTTAAAAGAAATTTTAGAAACCTATGTCTAGAAATCTGTTGAGAAGATACAGTCAATAAAGAATGACAGGAAGCTATAGATACTTGAAAGTTTATACATATATATAATGATAAGAATAGTAGGTCTTGTGACAAGACAGCTATAGAAGAACTGAAGTATCAGGCATATAAAGGAAGGAGTCCTCTAATAAAAGAAATACAAAAACCAATGCAACGTAGAAGCATGAAAAAAAATGCCTAAATCAGCATTCTGGATCCCATTCCCCGTAGCACTTCTTTACTGGTAGTAACCTTTTTTATATTATCATATCTGATTACAAGCACAGAGAGTGAAAGAGATGAGAAATACTTCCTTTTGAGGACATTATGCCTGATCCCAAAGGCACAACTTCAAGACAGAGAAAGCTGTTTCCATCTTGCAGGGAATGAAGGGTTGGCAGAATGATACTAAAGCAGAAAATTTATAATCTCTGTGAAATCCCCAAACTGTGTCATGATCAGATTAAGTCCTAGATACTGCAAATTGCTCTGGGCTGTAAATGAGAGTATTTTAGTCAAGTGATTCATATAAGGTGTTTCTTATCTTTGTACCCTCAGATATTTGGTCTTGCTGCATATTTGTATAAAGAGAGAATAAACACAGAGAGAATTGACAGGTCACCTGTGGACATCAATTAGGATAATTCAGCATCTGAAGTAACCCTTGTGCTGCTCATTTTAATGGTTGTCTGCATAACTAGAGCTAACAAGAGAGGGAGAAAAAGGCAACCTGAAGAAATACTGTTATTTTCTATTGTGATCCTCATTGGTCTTCATAAGTCAGAAACATTTTTGTGGTTTTAAATGGGTGGGGACATTACTTATGGAGACCTTCTAGTTTATTGCAGTAAAAATCTTATCAAATTTCTTTTTCTGACATAGATGTGCTAGCAGAAAAATAACTCTTCCAAAGAAAGGGTAAGGAGAAAATGAAAAGGGATAGGGAAGAATAATAATTTAAAGGTTTAATTTTATTATTTCTCACTAGTTAGTCAAATCTTAAAATTTTATATAGACTATTCCTTGTGGAGAAGTTCAAGTAGAAGTTTGTTTGTTTGTTTCCCATTTCAACAGGAATCCACTGATTATTTGACATCAGGAATAAATTTTTGACTACTAAAATGAATGCTATGAAACACCAGCTAATCAATCTTTGTATTAGGTAAATGATGCCAAAAGCCTTTTGCATCACTTTGACTTGAAACTATATTCACACTATGATATTAAGACTTAAGTTTTTGCTGTAGGGAATGCCTTGTCTTTTTTCTTTTCCAGCTAAGGTTCAGTTTCTCCAGTTTAGATTAGGTAAAAGAAAAGACAGAGATATAAAAGTATAATTGACTTAATTTGCTTTAATTAACTGCAAGAGAAGGGAGACAATTATTTAATGCATCTTAATGAATTGAATTATGAAATGCATTGCTCCCAATGGGTGAAAATGATCCCTGTAATGGGAAAAGTATGGATTGAAAAAATAGAACAGAAGATTGCTTTTTCTCCTTATTAGGTTGACCAATCCAAACCAGCTAGTGTATTACAAATATATCACATAGTCTGTAGCAGCATTCAACGTTTTCCAGATGAACCCTACTTGGTGAATTCTAGGGGATCAACACCCTAAAATTACCAAATGTGGGCAAATTCCTGATTTCTGGAATTGACTGTCAACCCTGAGTTATCAAGGTATCTTAGTCAGAAACAGTAAAGTATTGGTTTCAGAAATAAATATATTTTAAAAAATATGAAAACTTATTCAGCTAGATTTTATGGTGTGGTGATTTAACCTTTGCTGGATGTCAGGTGCCCAGCAAGCTTCTCTTCTTGGCAGAACAGGGAAAGGAAATAAATAAGATGGAAAAAAGAACCCCAGACATCAAGATAAAATCAGTTCAATACAGGGACCAAAAGCAAAAGGCCATGTGCAGAAGCAAAGAAAAGCAGAGATTATTCTCTACTTCCCATCAGCAGATGATGTCCAGCCATTTCTTGGAAGCAGGGCTTCAGAATGAGTAGCAGTTGCTCCAGAAGACAACTGTAAAAAATAGTTCCTCCCACTTCCTTCCGTTACATCTCAACTTCAGCTCAGCAGTGAGATGTCATATGGTACAGAATATCCCTCTGGTCAGTTTGGGTCAGCTGTCCTGGCTGTGTCCCCTCACAAGATCTTATCCACCTCCAACCTACTGAGGATTGGGAAACGTTGGAGAGATGGCCTGGATGCTGTTCCAGGGCTGCTCAGTAATACCCAAAACCACTGGTGTGTCATCAGCACCTTGCCAGCTACCAGTACACAGCTCAGCACTGTGAGAGCTGCTACTGGGAAAATTAAATCCAGCTCAGCCAGACCCAATACATATGGATACTAAACATAACTAAAAAAACCCCAAGTCAATGTATGTATTACACTAATAGAATAAACGTATACACTTTGGTTGCATTAAACCTGACTGTTTATGCATCTACAATTCAGATTCTCATAAAAATTAGCAACCATAATATTTGAACTAATGACCAATTAAAAAGTAACTTAATTCTGATTTTCTACTTTTTCTAAGAAAAGTCAGTTTAAATGTTTTAGGCAATATTAAATGAAAAACAAACAAAAAACCCAAAAACTACTTCACTGAAAAAATCCTACCATTTGAGTGCATAAATAATTTTGTTTTGTTTTGGAACTGCCTTATAATTTTTCTTCTTTATCAGAATTTTGTTCTTCTCTGTAACTGCAGTTAACAGAAGAGAAATATCTGATTACAATAGTACAGTATTATCTATTTATTTTCTTCTAATATTTAATGTATTTTGTTCATTTAAAGCAACAGAAAAGAACCCAAACAAACAGATCAGTTTGCAGCATTCCTATATGAATGCAGTGCCAAGTGGATTACTGGAAAATTATAAATTCTACATTAACACAGTTGTAAACTTTAAGTCTAATTGTTACTGCTAGTTAATAGCACTTTTTTGCCACAATCATAATTTTTTAACTAATGGAGGGTTATGATTTGAAAATTTGCATCTTATTGAAACCTTAAGGATTTTATCCATAAGAAACTTGGGTTCCTTATTCTCAGATTTTCTGCATTTTCCATGTGAAAATTGTATTATGCTCCTGATACTATGCAAATGAAACGGCACTACTATTCAAGTACTCCAGTTGTACATTGCTTGATGGAAAAGGTGCACAAGCAAGGAATTACAAAGGAATTGCAAAGCTTTGGTGAAGTATGTTACATGGGGAGTTAGCTAGATGGTGCTAAAAGCTACTTATGTGTTGCTTAAGATAACGTGACAACAAACAACAGTATTTTAGGTCAAAGGTGAGAATAAACTGTAAGATTTGATCTGACTGGCAGTTTGATGATTTGGGTTCGAGGAAGGGAGTAGAATAGCTTAAGTAAAGCAAAATAGCTTCAGTGAATCAATGTTTTGCATAGATATTGTCAGTTGAGCACTGGAAGCCCTAAACATCTGAGGTTTCAGAGATGTCTAAAATGATGGCTACAAGGAGCTAACTACTTTCACTGTATCTATTGCACAAATCTAATTTGGTACTTAGCCATATAAGATCATGATCAATTTTCTGTCAAAAAAAAACCAAACCAAAACCCAACAAACCTACACAGAATAATGAAATTATTAAAAAAAAAATCTTCCTGGCAGTAAAAGCCAGAGCATCTTATATGGGGTTGACATGAGCTACACAATGCAGGAAAAAATGTTTACAAAAAGTTCAGTTGTATAATGTTTCTTCAGGTCAAATAAAAGTTGATGGATGGAACAAATAAAAGGAAAACTAAATACAAATTAACATTATAATTAGCCAACAAAAAAGGTCTTGTTTACCTTTTAGTAATCCACACAGCTGCCACATTATACCCACACATTTATACGTGTACATGCATGTCAACAGTGATAAGAAACAATCCTATTGACATGGGAACATGATTTGAATAACAACTACTAATATTTATTGAGATATAATCTCATTCCGGTTGGTGTCTTCCTTTTTAAAGGAAACGAGTGTGCCCAGCTACATGGTCTCCTGCAAGAACTCTCTTTTTATCCAGCAATAGCCTCTGCTATTACTGGCAGCAGCCAGTAAACAATGTATTGGTATGGTCACTCAAATACCCTGTTTAAGATTCTTTAGTCTTAAACTAGTCAGACTTCCCAAACAGAAAGAATCAGAGTAAAAAAATCAATCAGAAGTATACAAAGTAGTATACCGTAGGTGGAACTGGTTGGGAATTTTCTGCTGCAGTATGTCTTTCAAAAAAAAAAAACCCAACAAAAAAACCAACCAAAAAAACCCCAAACCAACCCAAACAAAAACCCAAAATTATGATGGGGAAAATTGTCCATGAAATCTGCCTGATATAAAAAACTGGGACAATGAATTGCGTACCCCCTAGGAAAAATTGGAACAGCTTAGGCAGAGATAATTCATTTCCATTAATTCCCTCTTAGAAAAAGGAAACGATTTGGCTCAACAAGCCAAACTCTTCACTCAGCATGGTCCTGATTATAGAAGAGGTTTAGATTAGATCTACTCTAAATCCTTTACACAGAGGAGCAGTAACAAAATCTCCCACAAGCAATTACAGAGTTAAGATGTTGCTTCTGGGAGAAGTAGAAGACAGTGGGGCAGGCAACACCTTGCAGCAGCATTATTTCTCAGCAATAGACTGTAAGACAAGACTTAGAGGATGGATTTTGGCCCTTTTGGAAGCGTTGGCCAAAAGTTCACTCCCTGTTTGCAGTAGGGGAAAGGTGACTCCTGGTATGTGTAATTCAGTGCAGAGATGTCTGACCACCTGTTATCATGCTGGTTTGGACATAATCAGAAATTTTGCGCAATATGCCACTTAATAATCTTGATATAAAGAAATAATTTGTAATAAAATTAAGCATATAAAAATTTATTAATAGCTTTTTTTTTTTTTCTGAAGAGAGTGCAGAAAAGGTAAACCAGTTCCCCTACTAGGATTCTCTTGAAACAGCTATATTTAGTTCCAAATTCCTCTCTCTCTCTTTCGGTTGTTATGTATAGAATTATTTTTTTTCCCATCCAAGAGTAAAGAAGATGAAAGCAACACTAAACTGTGAAATAGAGAATAACATACATTTCATTCATGTTAGAAACGTGGTCACCTTTCATACATGTGAAAACATCTTGTCCCAAAGAAAAACCTTAAAGTTTAGTAAAATAAGAGTTGGGACATAGGTGCTATACTGCCAAAGACAACTTCATACATAGTGTGATGGTACCAGTACCATCATTTAGTACCACTCTCTTTGAAGTAGTTATAATGTAGTTTGGAAATACAGTCTGAATATATTGAGAATAACTGATGTCATAGCGAAGACAGGTCTGATATTAATTTGAAGACAGGTAATCTCCATCTTACTTTTCCATTGGGTTTTTGGTAATAATAAGCAGAAAAATATTGAGATAGATTTCAGAAAGTTAGTTTCCAGCCTGTGTACAAGGAATTTTTAGTCTCAACAGGGGGGCTTCACCACTGACTTCATTATAACAATCTATCAGATTTATTTTAAGGCTAAGCTCATTCCCACTGCTGTCTTCTTTCAAAGAACACATGCTGCTCATTTCTGGAACTTCAGCAAGGAGAGCTCCCAGTATTCCTGGGAAACCAGGAATATATGAGAGATTGGAGAAAAGATTTCAAGTATGACAGCTTATATTATTGAAGCTAAAAAGTAGGAAAAATTTTCTTTTTCACAACACACTGAGAGAATACATCATCATGATGATTCCTAGGTTGTCACTTCTGCGATTTAAGTTATACAGAGGAATCTGTCTTTGTAGCTATATTTTCCCATTATCGAATCTTTAATGTTTCTGGGAAAGCAGATACATCAGGGTTCTTCTCCCCATTCACCACTAAAAAAGAACAGACAACTGTTTAGTAGCAGAAGCATTGGACTGCAGAGTTATGTTTTCAAGAAATAAAATGTATTTTCAACAAGTAAAGATCTGAAGCCTCAGCCACACCATTTGCAACATGCTTCATTACACCAATCAGTATAATGTGATCAGTGACAATGGAACGCTCATTCTGATTTTTTTTCAAATAAACTATGTCTTATCGGGAAATTTCTAAGTGTCCTCAATAGTAGTTTAAACTTTGCTAATTGTCATGCAGTTTAAAGAACCCAATTAACGTTCACATTTGTCATGACAGCACATGAGTAATTATTTATTTATTTAATGTTATCTGCAACACCGACAAGGTTATCTATGCTTCTCCATATCCAGCAGAATGGTATTTAACTGTTTAGTTGGTTTACTCTAATGATGGTGGTGTGCATCTCAGCAAAGGTACTTCTATTTCTCTAGTGGGTTGTGTAACTTGCTCTGCTTATGAAATTAGTCTGCTACCTATGCCTGGGAGCTTTCATTTAAAGTTGGTTTGATTATGTCTAGACTGAACCATAGACAGTGAAGCATAAAATGATTTTAGAGAAAGTTTTGACATAATAGCTATCTGGTAAATATTTTTTCACAGTCAAGTTACTTGGCCATGAATAATTGTAGTAGCAAGAAGGACCCTCTATCCTAGTCACACCAGGATTGTGAACCCTATCAAATTAATCTGGAATCTGCATTCCTTTCTGATTGTGTATCAGTAAGATGAAATAGGAGCAAACACTTTATATGGTGAAGTGAACCTTTGACTGACAAAAAGAAGTGAGGGTTCTGGTTTGTAATTGCTTGATGGGAAGTTTGTAGACATGAAAGTGGAATCCCAGTTTGGGAAAGAAGGACATGAGGCACCAGAACAAGGGATAGGAGATCATGTATCTGGGATCAACACCTCAGTTTCTCAAGTCAGATGATGTAGGTGTGAGAACTACTACTATGTTTGTCTATGGACTTTCTAGACAGAAGTGGAGGGATACATAGTCAAAAGAGATATTCAGAAATGTTAGCTTCATTGCATAATAATCATTCATGCATATGAAATTCAAACTGATAGTGCCTTTAAGGAAAAAAAAAACCAACAACCAAAAATCAGCAAACAAACCACAAGACAAGAACCCACAAAACAGAAAAATTGAAACTTGCAGGCAGCGTTAGTCTTACCTGGCCTGAGCATTCAAGGTGATTTGCACATTTGCTTCAAAAATCATCTACCTTCCTGAGTACATGGCAATTTGTTACTACCTGAAGATGCTCAGACCATGATGACAACTGTCTGAGTAACCAAGCACAAGCCTTAAATATAACTTTATGAATGTTTTAAGTGGTGAAAAACAAAATGCTGACATTAAAATTTAGCTATATGCACACCCTGAAACTTGTCCTCTTACAACAGGTGTTTCACCAGACAGCACTGCTGTTCAGAGGGTACTAGAACTAACCAAGTTTAGAAATTCCTGTACGGAAATAAAGCATGTTTTCCAAGAAATCATTCTTGAGAGAACAGGTTCACTTTTTCAGTAGTTGTCTGTATGTGACATGTGAGATGTTATGTAAAGGAAAATTCACTTTTATCTCAGCAGGGGAATGAAAAGTCATCAGCAACTTGATAGTTTCCATGGATGCACAAATTTTCTTGTCAGAAAAAAGGTTCCTATAATCTAGGAGACTCCTTTCAGTAACTTTTGAGTATCATCTGTTTCTTTCTACATGAATCAGACCTCATAATTTTATCTTAGAGAATGGAAAAAAACAAATGTCCTAAAGTATGTATGAAAACTGAGCAAGACTCAACATTCAAATTACAATGTGTTAGTGTTTTCAAAGCCTCCATCTGAGAGAATAAGGGAAGAAAATGACCAGTTTATTTTTATCTCAAAAATACATTGAGGAATAGGCTGAGAACACCTCACTCTGTGTCAGGAACCTGATTGCATTGCAAAGTTTTATCAGTTCCAAATTTCTGCAGATGATGATGGAAAAAGAAATAAAAATCTCTCATACTTTGCAGTAAATGCCAGGAAGTAGCTTGATTTTCTCATCTTAGAAGAAAGATTTTGCTGTTACTTTTAATTAACAGATTATACCCACTGGGGAGCCACCTATTTATTAGTCTCTCAATATCAGAGATACATACCAGCAAATCTCACTACCAGCCCAGCCCCACACCACCACACCCCCCCCCCAAATAATAGTTATGGGCTAGTGGATATGTACTTGTTCTGTTCTTTAAGTCTCAGGTAGTATGGGGGAATAAGTGTGTACTCAATATTTGATTGCTGGTGATTCTGAACTCACTCCTTTCTGAAGAAATATCTCTACTGTCAAACTATTAAAATACACAAAGAACAAGTGTGACAGGAATGTACAGAATGGAAGGATGCTGAAGATCAGCTCTTATTTGCCGTTGTGATAATGCACACTGAACTTTCCCTTTGTACTAGAAATGTCCAAGAAAGTAATGTTATACAGTCTAACACCATAAAGCATTGCTAAACTAATGAAGTCATTCATTGTATCATTCTTTAAAAAATGAAAGAACTGTTACTGAGATAGCATCGGACCCTTGAGTATAATGACAGGCCATAATGGCCATGGCTAGCTTTTACTGCCTTTTTCTCCACATGGTCTTCATTTTAGCTTCATTTTAGCTCCTGGTCTGAGCTGTACTTTAGTTATACCTCTACTTAGCTGTGTTGCCTGCTCATACTGAGATGGTTTGGATGACCTATATCTGACTTCTTACTTTGCCTAGGCTGATGGTTTTTGGACTGTCAGTGGTACCTCTTTCTTTTTATCATCATCTCAGTTCCAGTCACTCTGCTTGTGCTGTGGAACTGCACAATTGTCCAGGCCATTACCGACTTGCTTGTGCTGCTGGGATTGCTTCCTTCACAAGACAGCTCCATTTCTATTGCTCCCTGACATATCTACATATGAAGAAAGTTTCACAACAATCCGTGATTGCTGGGTATTGTTTGCTAAAACATCAAGCTGTCACAAATAACATAATTCTAATTTAAATCTGGTAAATTTCAGGGATCCCATATGAGATTATTGCTACACTCGTGGTAGTTAGTTTTGGTATTGTTCTTCCTGATATTTTATAAAACTAGACGAGAACAGAACGAAACAGAATAGAATAGTTCAGTTGGAAGTGACCTAGGATCATTGAGGCCAACTGTCCAACCAATTTGGGTCTGGAAAAAAAAGTAATCCTATTAATGGCACTTTTCAAATGCCTCTGAAATACTTACCTGCTTGGGGTATCAACCACCTCTCTAGGAACCCCTTTCCAGTGTTTTACTACTCTCTGTAAAAAATGCTTCCTAATGTCCAGTCTGAACCTTGCCTGATGCAGCTTTGAACCATTCCCACATGTCCTGTCACAGGATACCAGGGAGAAGAGATCAACACTTCCTACTTCGTGTCCCCTCTTCATGAAGCTGTAGAGAGCCATGAGGTTGCCCCTCACCCTTTTCTCCAAACTAGACAAACCTCAGAGCCCTTAGCCATTCCTCATAGGACATGCCTTCCAGCCCTTTCACAAGCTTTGCTCTCCTCTGAATGTTTTCAAGTACCTTAAATGTATAGCAAGGAAAAAAAAGACAACTTTATAAGAACAATAAAATAATTTACATTTTTTCGGATCATGCTTTCCATGTCTTTTCTTTTCCAGTCAATCTAGCAAATAAAAAGAAAACATATTTTTCCATGGTTATTGAAAAGCTCTAAAAAGCTGTTGTTCAGCCTTTCATCTCTGTATATTTCAATGTTGTCCTTTAATACAACTGGGGGGAAAACTATTTCTGGCTGTATGGATCTGTACTGGTTTTCCCATTTGCTTTCTATTCTAGATACTACATCAAATTCTTTTTGTTTGATGGTAAACTCATAGTATTGATATCTTAAGAACATTCTTTTTGAATCTTCAAATATAAAATCTGTTTATCATCCTATCTGGAACAAATGGGTAATGAATGTTTCCTTCAGTTGAAATTGAAGACCCATGATTATTTGCACTTATAGCTGTATTTGCACTTAATATCTAAGAACGTTATTTTAACAATGAGTGCCAGCCTGACTTCTTGTGTACTTTGCTAAAGGCAGATACAATGCTATAGCCAATTGAACTTGTTCAGATACTCTTGATAGATCTTGTGCCAATGTTGTGCAATTTTAATCCTTCCTTCCTCCCCTCCTGTTTCTGTACCTCCCTCCTTTTCCTCTTAAATATTTTACCAGCTCTACTTGTTCTACATTTCAGCAACTGGACCTGTTTACTACCCAGGGAGAAACAAAACAAACTATTGGGTATTGGACTCTCCTCTTTTCCTCCTCTTTGCCTGAGGCAGATAGATTTTAGTATACAAAAACCTTGTAGTGGCAAATCCAGAAGTAGTTTTAAAATTAAAAATCTCCTCCACATTCACAGCAGGGAGAACACATAATTCTTAAAAATGCAGGTGTCTAATTTTACAAGGAAAACTGTTCTCTAGGATGTCTTTCATTCAGTGTATTCTTAAATTATTTGAAGATGAACAAGTTGAATAAAAAAAGGAATCACTAGCTCCAAATTTTTAAGAAAAAGTATATTTTTTCTGTCTAGTTAGTGAAAATACTATGATCAATCCAAAAGAGTGAAAAAAAGTAGGAGAAAGGGCTGCTAGACAGCTATATAACAGAAACTACTTTCAGCTTCTGATTTAGTTTTGAGGTCTTCTGAAAACTTACAGTGGCTGTATTGTTGCTGATATAATTCAATTATCACTGTCATACGTATCTCTTACAATTCTTCATATTGTACTAAAAATATACTTTATTCGCTATGTTCCAAGGGCATATAATGAAAAGAGTTGGACTATATGACTATATTCCCAGCTTTATTTGAAAGCATTAGCTTTTACTTATGTGCCATGTGTCAGGTGTAGTCAATGGAAGAAATCTATTGAAACAAACTATTTTGGTACCGTGAATATGATGTAAGAGTATTATAACAATTGAATCTTTAGATCACTTGGCTTCTAACTAGAATAATTTTACGGTATCAATTTAGAAGTGAAGGAGCTCCTCAAAGACCATGTATTGGGTTTGCCTGCCAAGGTTTTGGTAGCAAGGGCACACTACAGGGGTGGCTTGTATGAAAACCTGACAGAAACTTCCCCCATGTCCAACAGAACCAAGGCCAGCTGTCTCCAAGATGGACCTGCTGCAGGTTGGAGAAGTTGGTGGAGGACTGTCTCCTGTGGGAGGGACCCTATGCTGGAGCAAGGGAAGAGTGTGAGAAATCCTTTCCCCTGAGGAGGAAGGAGCAACACAGACAACAGGAGATGAACTGACTGCAACTCCCATTCCCCATGGAATTCAGTCCCTACTTCAACTTCAGTCCCTACTCTGAGGCTAGTTTCTAGTAAAATTCAGTTTCACTCCACATACTTAAAAAAAATTATTCCTTTTTCATGTTTTCAGGAGTCAACCTTGACCTTATTTCTTTGATTTATTAATTGCTACTACCTCTGTGGAAATTACAGTATCTCTCTGATAGGTTGTGTGAAGTCATTCCCTCCCTTGACATTAAGCAAAATCTTGTTAATGTCTATTAACTCATTAAAGCAATTTTCTGTTTAACAAGTCAAATTGCAGTACTCATTACAGAACCTTGTATTTTATATAAACCCCAAATAACTAGCATAAATTCAATCATTTATATGAGGTATGCTTTAGCTCAGCAACGCCACTAACTAGTGAAAGACAATCCATTTTGAACCAATATAAGCTTGAAGTCACTTCTACTCCTCTTTGGTTTTAGATTAATATTTTGACAGTCTTTCCCCTAACCCCTTGTCCCCTCAGGTAATTCAGGCAACAGAATCAGAACTGCGGGAAAATATAACAGAAAGGCTTTTCATATAGAAGAATTTCAGCTCTATTGACTAAAATGTAAATTGCTTCTAATGTCTTCTGAATCTCATATATTTACCAGAAGTGCCTGTATGCTTCATAGGGCTAAGGAAAATATTTTGGTAAAACAGACAACCATATCTGAATGTGAAACTTAACTAATAGCCAGACTGAAAGACAATATGAAACTTTCTCATTTTGTTATTGTTTATTCGACTTCTTTATAATGTCAACCATAGAATTCTTTTACTCACCTGTGTCTTTTATTCTTCTTGATACATTGCAGTAAAAATAAAAATCATGCTAAGTGATCTCCTATGACTAATGTGTTTAGAACCTAAAGGAAGAGCATGTCTTCTTCAAAAAGCCTCTGAAGCAAGCATAAGGGAAAATTAAAGCAATGCTTTTTATTCTCGTAGTGACATTCTCATTTGGTGATTGACTTTGTAAAACCTAGATTAAGTGGACTAATCAAAAGACTGTGAAAGAACATCTCAATCAACCCAGAAAACTACAGAAATCTTTAGAAACACAAATATAAACCAGAATACTTACATTGTTTTCATTCTGTCTGCCACTTAGGGGAACAATGAGTACTCCTGGGTTTTCTTTCAGGTACAATTGATAGGGATTTCTATTGGCTAAATTCTGTTATCCATATTAATTTTGAGAAGTTCCCTACTGAATGAAGGGCATAAGGACTCTAAAATTTTAGAGTAATGCTCAATTCACTAACATCAGAAATGTCAGAATGCAAAAGTTAAACAGAAATATATATATTTGACACATCTTTTAATATTTACTTATTATAAACTGCAATAAAAATCCCCACAACCTCATCTTGCATCCTAAGTACAATGCATTTAATTTGGTAATTATCTTTACTTTAAATCTAAATAGCTTTTAAATACTTAGATTTAGTATTAGTCTCCTGTTTAAGGATATGACTAGATAAAAAAATTATACTTCAGATTAAAAACACCCATTGATAAGGTATTGCATTTTCAATAAGCTATATCAATTGCTTTCCAATGGACTGGAAACAGACATGTGAAGATGTGATCAAAACATAACATGTTTCTTCGTTTACTTCAACCGTTACAATGAGTAAGGTGCATAAACATCTTTAAGGAGATTGATGTTTCATCCTGTTCTAACAGGAATTTACAATGATGTATCAAACAGAAAATGCTATAAAAACATCATTTGAAATGTGTACTCCTAGCAGTCTACTACTATCAGTTACTACTAGTATTTATTAGAGAAGTCTAGATAGGGAATTCTTTGGGTCAAAAGAGCCCTGGCCTGAGGAATATAAATCCATTCCATGCTTATGTGCCCTAATCTGCCATCTGCAGCATAATTTAATGCAAAACCATCTAAATTTTCTTAGAATTAGACGAGAAAGGAAATACAGTACTATAGAAAAAATATTGGCTACTATGTAGGGAATACGTTCAGTTTTACATCCTATTCTCACTAAGTTTTTTCTTTTTTTTCTTTAAATATCCCTTTACAAATTCAAATAAACCATATATATATATCAGGTTCCTTTTACCCAGGCTCAATATATTATATCATTATTAAGTCTCCTGTGATATGTCAAATAATCTTTGGTTCTTTGTGGCACAATAGAGAAATTTCAGCAGTAGAGAACTATGTGGAAGGTTGTCAAGAGCAGCAGAATTTCTTGATAATGCTTGGATTTGGAATATTGATTCTTCAAATAATCTCTACCGGTATTATTTCTGTTAAGTGTGAGCAACAGAACATTAAAAAATATCAGACCATTCAGTTCCTTCAGTTTTATGGGAAAGGGAGATTCATTGGGAGGTATCAGCACGAGAAAATACTTTCTTCAAAACAAAATATGGTTTTTTTAATTATTATTCCCAATTTTTGACCAAACTCTGGAATCTAAATCCTGTACGTGAAGCTAGATGTTTCAGTAGGAATAAGCCTTATTTGGTTGGGTTTTTTTCTTAGGACAAATTTTTAACCTGAATTTTGAAATAGTGGCAGCAGTTTATTTAGCATTTTCTCCTTTACTGAAAGCATACAGATATGTATACACACATAAGCACGCACACCAAAAAGATTCTACCATGACACTCTATTTATAATTCTGATGGACTGGCACAGAGGTCAGTGATCATACCTTTCAAGTACTCTAAAGACAATGACTTTTAAAAATCATGACTACAATCACAGTTTTTAAAATATAGCTTAACAGATTCATAATTCCATTTGCACATGAGTATTTTGAAAGGGATAGGTTCAACATCTGTTCTTAACTTCCTCCCCAATAAGTTTAGTCATTATAAACTCATCTAAATCTTTAGCACTCTTCTCTGTACAATTAAAATCCTATGAACATCATCAGACTAACTTCTCATAGTGTAGAAAAATAATCCTGAACCTACTCAGAGAGAACCAGCAATTTTTTATACCTCAAATATAATTTGCTATTTTTAAAGTTTAGCTTTTAGCAGACACTTCTTAATTTAATTAGCTTTTGACAACCTCAGTTTATTGATTTAATTAAATGGTTCCCAATATTTATGACAGCTTCCATTGACTGACTTCATCAAAACTATTCTGGTTTTCAATGGTGTCCTATTTTCAGTTAATGCTTGAGTTTTAAATACAGGCACTAATTAGCTCTCCATGAGAGAAGTTAGTTGATTAATAATTTCAGCTTTCAAAATACACTAAATATTTTGAAATTATGTATCTTATTGGTACGTTCGGCTGAAAATATCCCTTCAGAAACATATGACAGGTGCCAATCAGACTTTTAAAATGTTTTTTCTTTAGCTGATCTGTGTTCTATCTCTTGGGAATTCACAACCCCACATAACATCAAATTCGACACATCAAATGTCTAATATTGCTCTGTGTTACAACAAATGACCTTTTTTAAAGTTCACAAAAAATGCTGTTTCAGGCAGTTAAAAAACCCAAATTTCATACACGGTTTGGGTTGAATATTATTAAACATACAGATAGTAAGTGGGCTTGAATTCTATATGCATATTGTAAATTAAGTTTTGGTGGGTTTTTTTTACTCTTAGATGAACATAAAAACTAGGAAAATAGTTCAAATTTTTTGTTTCCAATTTCCCTAGAAATAAGAAATGTCAGTAAATCGTATGGGATGAAAATTATAAGAAAGCAAGCATGAACATAAAAGGAGGCAAAAACCCTGAAGGAAGGCTCTAGAAGAACTTTGTAAGTATATTTAATATTTAGAGATATGCAAGTGTGATGGGTTTGGTCGTAATAGTTAATTTTCTTCATGGTAGATATGACGTTGCTGTGTTTTAGATTTGTGTTGAAAAAAGTCTTGGTAATGCGATATTTGTACATCTGATTCGTGTTAATATGGAATAATGTTGGGGGTGCGTAATGACATACCTTTGTACTGCCATGGGCCTGGGAGGGACAGTTTAAGATATTTGCATGTACCGAGCGAGGTGTGTTGAAACAGTAAAACTATATAAAAGACCGCAATGTTGGCACATTAAGGGCATTGTGAGACCTCCAGCGAAACAAGTTGTCCCTGAGAAGGAGGTGACAACGAGAAAAAATAAAAGAAGAATAAAGAAGGCGCTTCAAGTCTGCAGAACCAGCCTGACTTTGTTAGCAAGACAAAAGCTAGATCTTACCTAAAGGATGTCTTGCCGGGGAGGGTCGCCTAGCTGGCACTCACACATGTCAGTTTAAGCTGGTAGGCGGTGCTATCCCTGTAAAACTAAAAGCGCCAGAGACTGGAACTGTACGGTGTGCATCTTGGTGGAGCAAAGACTCCCCGGGGTATTGTCTGTGCACCGCAGTGCCATTTCCTTGCTTTTATTCGTTTAATAAATTGTTCGATTTGGTTATAATCCTGTTTGGGACCAAGTCATTTATCACGAAGAATGTTTTTTGTTATTGCTGAGCAGAACCAAGGCCTTTTTTGCTGGGATGTGGGATGCTGAGAGTGTGTGGCGTGTTGAAAGGTACGGCCTCCGATTGTGGAGGATCGAAGACAACTTTAATAACTGAGCAAACTTTTATACCCTCTGGATGGCTGACGCAGCAGCCTCGGGTAAGGTTTCAGTACTTCTCATTAGTAGAAGAACCACAACATTCCTATGCAAAAGGTTGTCCCAACCTGGGGGCTCCCGCTGTGCAGGCGTCTTTCTGTCTGCACCTTCCTCACCATGACAAAGCACACAGTGCCACCTCACTTCTAAACGATGCACAAATTTACATCTCTACACGACCCTCTTCCCTGCTTTTTCCTCTTGCTTTTGCAGCTTCTCTCCAGCAAGCATAACTGTCTCTTTCCCAGGGCCACTCTCCATTTCCCACAGATGCACAAAAAGTTGGGAGGGACACAGACCGAACAGCAGACCCAAATTGACTAAAGGGGTATTCCATAGCATGTGATGTAGCGCTTGGTAGATAAAGCTGATGGAAGAAGGAAAAGAGGAATGTTTTAAGTGATGGTGCTTGTCTTCCCAAGTAACATTTACATGTGATGGAGCCCTGCTTTTTGTGGAGAACAGCTGAACACCTGCCTGCCCATGGGAAGCAGTGAATTAATTCCTTGGTTTTCTTTGCTTGCATGTGTGACTTTTGTTTTACTTGCTAGACTGTCTTTATCTCAACCTAAAAGTTCTCACTTTTACCCCTCTAATCCTTTTCGCCATTCTACCATAGAATGAGAAAGTTGCCTCATGGTGCTTAGTTGCTCGGTGGAGTAAAACCACAGCATTAAGGCAGAGTTCCAAGCATCGCTCACTCAAAAGAATTAACAATTATAGCATGACAGTAAAACAGATTGATATGGTTAACAATACAGGTCTAATACTCTAATTAGCTTGGCCAGATTAATTAAATAATAAATCTAGTAGTACTTCCGTGTTTTCATCATCACATCTGTGGAAAAAGTTTGGCATGAGTAATAACGCGTATCTGATTCCCAGATGTTGATAGCTCAGTAGGTACCCTAGAAATATTCCATAGTCTTTGAACAGAAGCTTTTTCTTCCTGTTTTCTCTACAAGTAATATATCCCTTCTTCATAATTTTAAACTCCTTTTCCTCAATTATAACCTTCATGATGATTTTTTTTCTGCAACACACCATGTAAAAATGACTGAAATATATATGAACTCAAATACTTTAGGGTCCATACTTTGTTATTTTTAGACTTAAGCTAATGGGCCTAACAGCCCCTTGAAGTTCTCCCCCAAAAGCATAACACTGATAGATGAACTTGTCAGCTCTAAAATGCACCATGGGGTAAGGTAGTTTCTTGAACCAACTTAAATTTTTCAGGGTCATTGACTATGGATATTGATTAAACAATTACTTTTTGATGGCTAGCAGATTGTAGACATATTAAGTATTCTTATACTATAACTGAAGCTGCAACAGGGGAGGTTTAGGTTGGATATTAAGAAGAGGTTCTTTCCTGAGAGGGTGGTCAGGCACTGGAACAGGCTCCTCAGGGAAGTGGTCACAGCACTGAGCTTGACTGAGTTCAAGAAGTATCTGGACAGTGCACTCAGTCACACGCTCCGACTTACCTGGTCCTGTGTGGATCCAATATTTGGACTTAATGATCCTTATGTGTCCCCTCCAAATCAATATATGTTTCTATGATTCCATTATCTGATTTTCTTTGCCTAGAAAAACAGATGGTTCCTTCAGATTTAAAGTATACAAAGTCAAAAATTGTCAACATTTAGAAATTAATAGGAGGAAGTAGAGCTTAATTTCCAAGATAATATGGCAATAAATTTGTATTCAATAGAGTTGTTGGAAGATGTAAAAGCAATAGGCAAAGTCAGGTGTTAGGCAATTACTGTAAATGCTAGATTAATAGGAATAAATACCTGGTCAGGGTTTGCCTTGGGCCACTGTGATGTTTCAGCCCCAAACAGTGGCTGAGCACCATACACTGCTCACTCTTCAGACAGAGCCTCCATGGGTTGGGATAAGGACTGACAAACTGATAAGTTTACTGACAAAAGAATGGTGAACAAAGAACAGTAACAGCCAGTTACACTCACACCCAGTGACACCAAACAGTACCTTACCAACCCAGTGATTACAGTGGGCACAAGGACCAATCCAACACCTCACTCAGACTACTTTGGAAGCACCCAGCAGTAACCCTCCAATCAGCCCCTTTTATGGGAAAGTGATGTCAGGTGATATGGAAAACAGTCTGGGCCAACTCAGCTCACCTGGGCCAACTGCTTAGGGCCAGAACCAGGACAGCCACAAAATGAACAAGAAGACACCTCTAAGCTGGAGGGAAATACAGAGGTTTTCTGACAAAGAGTTGTAGTTCCTTATCTATACCATAGGCCCTTTGAGCCACTTCTCAAGCCTGTAAAGTTCAAGACTACTCAAAAAAATTGTGGTCATCAAAGCAAAATACAAGGATATTTGGGTTACCCTCTCCTGCAGTTTACAGCTATTATTTACTGGCTGTAAATGAATAATTTTTTTTTTCACCATAAAACAACAAAACACAAAGTCTGGATTATCTTTCTGAATGTAATTTCTTAAATCAGGCCACAGTCAAAATATAAAAGGATAAAAAAATAAACAAAATGATGCCAGCGTGTTTATAAAACCCTACTAAATTGGTATAAATTTTGCCATACAACTTATTTAGGTCATAGACTGAATAAAGAAAACCTATGAGTGAAGTCAAAGGCATTAACCTTTCCCTTTTACCTTGACAGATGAAAATACACATATCAAGCATCACTGTCCTCTAATCCTTCATACTTGATGCTTTTACTTGCATTACATACTCCTTCATTAAACTTTACATCTTTTAGCCATACAGCTCATTCCTGAACTTCAGCAAATCCTTGACATAAATCATTGAAAGGACGACACTGTCTGCATTTACATCAACGTCTTTAAAGAAGCTCCTTAACAAGGGGACTTTGACTCACTTTTCAAGCTTTATTCTATAATACCTTATGAAAATGCATAAGGATTTTCACAATGAAACAAGTGAAATGAATAAAATACTCTAATGACCATCAGTACCAGAACTGAAATGGCTTGGTACTTTGTGAAATAATGTATTATTGAATAGGTAGCAAGGAATATTGTATACAAGGCCTAAAGGAATATCTGAACAAATACCAATAATACATTACATATTAGTCAGTGGTACATTCAGTACACTATTGAAAAAAAACACGAATAAATGTTTAAATTAGAGATATGTAGCTATAATTACAACAGTAATATGGTGAGAAAATAAAGACCATAACATGTTTTTTGCAAATATAAAGTCCAACTGTAAGCAGACAGTTCAACAAATTTTATACTTTATTCATTTTTATACTGGGAACTTTGGTACTGGATATATAGATATTGAGAGTATTGTGATACAACCGAAACTTCTATAGAATTTGTTTATTTTCAATGTAATATAAATTCTCCAAAATTGGAATTTAAATTAAAATTATGAATTTTTAGTTTTAAAAAAAATCAATAAATTGGGGGGTGGGGGGGAAATGATATATCTCTGTCATTGTTGTTCATCCCCAAGCAGTGGGGAGGTTAACTCACTTGGCCAGAACCAGGACAGTCAACATGACAGAAAGTGCTTGAGGGAGATGCACTTTTCTAAAAAGGCTGCTAAGTATGGGATGCAGGGGGAAATGGCCAACCCCTTTTCAGTAGTCTGTGGAGACAGGACAAGGGTCAATGGCTGCAAGTTGGAGCACAGGAAGTTCATGCCAATATGTGGAAGAACTTTTACACATTGAGGGTGACAGAGAACTGACACAGGCTGCCCAGGGATGTTGTGGAGTCTCCATCTCTGGAGACATTCAAGACCTGCCTGGATGCCTATCTGTGCAATATGAGCTAGGGTGCCTGCTTTGGCAGGGGGTTGTACCTGATGATCTCTTGAGGTCCCTTCCAACCCCTATGATTCTGTATTTTCCCTTCAAAAATCTTAATGCTTCTTTCAATGACCATAAGTGAAACTGCATGCAACTTAAAAACAAAACAACCCCAGAAAGGGAATGTTCAGCTGACACTCAAAACAATGCCTGGGATTCTTTGAGGAAATCAGGCATATGTTCACCCTAGGGGAAATCAACCCATGTTCTGAATATGTCATAGTTACAGCATTTTCTCCTCTTTGATCCCAACTAATCTAATAAAGGTGTGTAGTTAACCTGCCCTGTGGGACAGGATAACTCAATTTAATGAAGTGGCAATGTGAAAGTGAGAAGAGCAACACACATATCACTGCCTCAAACTATTTAAGTCATCTGTTGGAAAATCAGGTTTATATAAAAAAGACTTCTATGGCATTGAAACAAAGATATTCACGTGTGACCTGTTATTTCAGTCTCAGAATGGACACACAGATTGCTGTCTTCTGTGGGATCCCAGAAAGAGTGGTCTTTGGCAGAATGGTACCATTCTGGCATAGACATACCTTTCCTGGCAAGAAAGGAAGGAGTACATTGAAATACTGGTCTACAGAGAAGGTAAACAACTTCTGGAGCTCTCTTGTAAACAGATTTGTTCTTCTACTGACATAATATAAATAAGAACATAAACCTTCTCTTCTATATTTACTTTTTTCTTTCTTTCTTTCTTTTTTTCTTCAGAATAGCTCAGGGTGCAACCTTCTATTGAGAAACAATCAAATAACACATAATGGTTTCAACCAGATTTCCTCAGCTCATAAGGGAAATTTTGGTTTTCAGGAAGCAATAATTACATTGCTATTCATAATCATCTCAGTGTTGTCCAGAAATTATGTGGGGTTTTTTTGGGGGTTTTTTTTGGGTTTTTTTGTTTGGGGTGGGTGTTTAATGGATTTTTCTATTTTATTTTTAAAGGACTTTTTTAAGGGCTTTTTTAAAAAAAAATTGTAATAGAGCTCAGAACTCATTTGTCTTCCTAAACTATGTGTTGTTATGAATGTTTTAAATGAAACAAACATTCTCAAAGCAGAAAGCTTAAGCTTAGAATTTTAATTAGTAAGAATCTGTAATGATTTTGATATCTTCAGAAAATACAAATGAATAAAATAAACATGAAAAAACTTTTGTTCAAGTGGTCCAATCATTAGTATTTCATAGGATTTATTACAAATTAAATAAAAAATACAGTATATGTTACTGAATAATATTACTACAATTTACTAATCATCTACTAACTTTTGAAAGAAGATTTAGTGGGAAAAAGAAAAACCCTTCTCCATGACAAATACTTAATCTCTAGGTGAAGTCTCTTCTTATACGGAAAATTATGGAAAGCTTTCTAAAATATCCATTCAGAATATCAGAGTAATTCATATCAGGCACAAGGAAAATGATCCTATGAGATATTTTGATTCAAGTCTTTCTAAAGTGAAGACCAAATACCCACCAACTACCCTCTTTGTAATGCATATTAATTCTTATATCTTTGAAGTATGAACTAACCTCTAATTATCAGAAACAGGAAGCATGTTCCTCCATAATTATGTTTCTTTTGGTATGTATTTTCTTCCGAGTGATCTGGGCCTGTTAGATGGCAACCTATTTACTGGATTAGATATGTGACTATTCTAATCCAAAAATGGTGGTCCTAAGGCTATAAAAAACTGTTCATCAGCTACTTTCATCTGGTGCAATATGGATGTCCCCAACCCATCAGACATTGGAAGTAAAAGTCCCAAATATTTATCTTGCCAATTGTTCATTTTTAAGTTCAATCTTCTGTTATTTTCCCTCCAAATGAATGACTTATACATCAAGAATACCAGCAAAACACAAAGATATTCTTTTGTTAAGAAACTTTCCTCAGAAGTCTCAAATGAATTCTCAAGACAGAAAACCTGAGAGGTTTAGTTACTAGTTCACTGGAAAAGCATTAAATTTACTTTTGTTGTATTTCAATTTCCAGGGTTTATTTTTTACTTAGTTTCCAACAGATGAAAGCAAATGTTATTTTTGGAATTCACAGTGTGAAACACAACCAAGTTTTGGTAACGTAAATCTCTCCATTGTGTTGAGGTAAAGTTTATTTCTGAAAATCAAATGAGCCCAGGGAATTCACAGCATGAACAGTAAGCAGTTGACAAAAAGAAATGTCTCTATTTCCTAAGGCAACCCTCCTCAAGTAAGACCTCCCACATCATCAACAGTCACCTTTGGACCATGGCTTTCAGCAGAGAAGGGAAGGTAATTAAAATCCATCATTCCAGTGTAATCAGGTGTGTGCCTACACTCACCGAGAGGAAAGAACTTCAAGGATGCAAGTATAACAGCAGATACAGGAGAAGAAAATATTAATAATTTTTAAAATTCAGGAAAGGTACAAAACAGAAGAAAAGTCAGTTTCAGGAATAGAGTAAGAACAGAGAGAGCAGGCAAGGTGAGACTGTACATAATGGAGATATAAATGTTCAAAGTTGCTGTATATTTCTTGTTCTTTACATGTATAATTCTTCAAACTTCTACAAAATACTTCTCTTTCCTGATTCTAATCATCATGCTGCTGACAGTTCTTGTTTTCATCCATCTTCAGTAAGTCAACAATAACTTCAAATATTTTTGGAGTCTTATCTCACACAACTGTAGCTGCCACGCTAATAGAATTGAGTACTGTTACATTTTAAGTCATTCATACTTTACAGTGGTGTGGTTTTTCTCTGTAAGCATACGTAATACATGATGGAAACTGTTAATTGCCTAAGTCCAATTTAAAATCAGGCCATCAGGTGTCAGAAAACAATCATTTAGGGCTAAGAAATTTGTGCTGTGGAATCTAATTCAGCAGCAATTACAGATTAAATATAAGCAAAACAATATCTAAGACCAAAGCTATAAAATGGGGTGGAAACAGACAAATTAAATGCACAACATACATACATTTGGAAACATGTAATTTTCATATTTTTCATCTTGTTTGCAGTAAGTCATTGAGCATGAAGGACTTTACTAGTTCTTGGCTCCCCATGTACATCTACAGATGTACTTCCTATTTGCCAAGTTAAAGACACGCAGGAAAATGTAAAATAATGAAAATACTCCATAAAAAATACAAAGAATGTTTGGGTGGTTTTTTTGTTTGGTTTTTTTCCCCAGCTCCTTGGAGGGTGTCAAATAGGTTTCTCCCTGGCTATGCTAAGAAAAGGATTAAAAAGAAGATCAAAAAAAATTGCATTTATACTTTCATTTTTCTGTAATGCTTATCAAATGGTAAGTGTTGAATAAATATTTAGAAGCTAGACACTCCCTTTCAGAAAGCTTATCTTTTTCTATTTTGTTACCTATTGCAGCTACACATTTGACATATACAAACAAATATAGAAAACAATAATTGTAAGAAAGATTTCGAATTATAGTCCTTTGTCAGCGAGGTTTATGTTTAGTTTTTAGTCATGGGGATTCCACAGTGTAAGTATCTGGCACTGGGAGAACAGTTGAACAAGAAATATTTTCAAGGAACCTGCATATTCTATCTTGCTAGTGGATGAAACAGTATTGATGTCAAACTTGACTTTTCCTTCTCCTCGCCCCAGGATTTTGTTTATTTTAGTCTAGACACTGCTTTAAAACATATCAATTAGCAAATGTAAGCAGTATTAAATCCTAATTATTTCAAAAGCTTTTGTTTTTTATCAATAAACAGATTATATTCTTGCTGCTGTAGTTTAAACAGTGTCAGAACTGACTTCATGCAGATATGACTATTCTCTGCCCCTGGTAAATTCACTGGCCTTGAACGTTGGTTTCACTGTTCAAGTTTCAGTTGTCATGCCCAAACTATGCAGTTTAATTCTGTGTCTGAGTTCTGTTCATTATCACAGTTACTTTTCACTGAACATTCACGTATTCCTAATTTTTTTTTACAATTGGCAAAATTTCAAACAAAGAATATAAAGACAGATTGATGCAGTATCTTTATAAAACATTGATTCTAATATGAATTTCTGCTGTAATAAACAGCTTTAGTCCATTATTCAAACCTTCAAAATAATGCAGAACTCAATCTGACTAGCTTTACTCACAAGAGACTTGGAAAACCTTATTTCTGCAAATAAAGTGGTCAAAATATGTCTCTAAATAATCTGGTTGGGATTTCTGTCACATATGTTACCTTAACGTTTTTGTATTTTACTTCACCTTCTTTTAACACAGTTAGTATGGATTTTAATCTGGTGGTCCAGAAAGGTAAACAGGAAAAACTCAGTCTCAAGCTATGTGACACACATGAAGTACAAGTATCTACAAGTATATACATAAATACATTACATTGTAGATATTTTAAAATGTAGAAGCTGCTGAATCACCCTTAATATATATTCACTGTATTTGTTGTGCTGTTTGTTAGAAGTGTTTCAGTCAATAAGCTAACAAAGTTATTTTGAAACAATGTGGTATGTTCAGTAGAATAACAGAAAAAATGATATTTGGTTAATAAAAATAATTAATTCTGATTTCAATGAATGTAGATAATATAACTGACTAATCAGAACTCATTTAATTTCAATTTAACCTCACAATCTGGAAAAGAATTCAATGTACAAAAAAAGCATGAAGTAAGAGGGAGATCTAGGAAAATAAGAACCAAGTAATGAGTGAAAAGACGTTCAATTCAAAGGAAGGGTTTGTCTGTCTTCTCATTTATGTGTGTACCATGGTAACTATGCAAAGGCAGCAGAGCATGCTTGTAAAACCTACAAGGATCAGAGAAGAATCAGAACCAGATGTTTTTTATGAATATAAATTATTAAATTGTCTCTCAGAATTATTTCAGCCTTCAGACTAGAATAAAACTTCACCTTTATTTATACCCTTTGAAGCTCATTTATACCAGCAGCCTTCACCACTGTTTTTGATATCAAAGAAGTGTTATGGTTTCCTTTATTGGGGGAACAATTGCTGGTAGATGTTCTCCTAATCTTTCAAAATTATGTTTATTTACAAGATCTTCTTTCACACATAAATGATTCTGCACATCATGAACATTATAAGTTTTTTTTTTAATCTACCTCTTAGTTAAAAGCTTAGCATATACTTCTTCTAGGTAGATAGATTTAGGAATACATAGACGTGTAGAAAGTCCACATAGGACATTCCTTCTACCCTTTCACCAACTTTTTTGCCCTCATCTGGATGCATTCAAGGGCCTTCACATCCCTCCTAAATTGTGGGGCCTAGAGCTGAACACATTATTCAAGGTGAGGCTGCACCAATGCTGAATACAGATGAATGCATAGCTGATTATGCATGAAAGATAATTTGCACTAATTTACGCTTGCAAATAGTGTTCTTCATGTAAAAGCTTCAGTGACTTCAGGAAGAGCTGAAATGTTTTATGAGACTGCCTTCTGTGTGATACAACTGAAAATTATCAATCAGTTAAATGTTTCAGGAATGCTTTTAACTGTTTCTCTTTAACTATAGATACAAAATATGACAGGGAGGGTGTACATATCTTAATCTTAGATAAAGATTTTTCTTTTTCTATTATTGTTGCAAATAGGTATGTCATTATAAAAATTTTAAGCAGTCACTGAATACATAAGGCTACCCACAAATTTTGCTTTATCCTGTGTGGAGTTGGAACTAAACGTGACTAATACTGTATTTCTAATTAGCTTCTGTGTACACCAAACTAGCTAAAGAGTGGTGCTATCTCCTGTCAGTGTAGGAATGCCTGAGAACAAACAGGATGAAAAAGCCAAATATCTGCACCACTACACACAGTCCAGACACAAGCCTGAGATGGTTTTCCAGTGACATCAATTGACTGGTGGAGGTAGAGATGTGTTTCTAATTATGTTATTCTCCGGATAGTGCGGATTCAGGCAGAGAGTAAATAATATCCTCCACAAACAATAGCTGAAAATGTTGTTTCTGATGTCACTTAGAAAGTCACTTAGAATCATAGAATCATAGAATCATAGGGTTTGGAAGGGACCTCGAGAGATCATTGGGTCCAACCCCCTCCCAAAGCAGCTCCCTAGCTCATATCGCACAGATAGGCGTCCAGATGGTTCTTGACTATTTCCCTAGAAGGAGACTCCACCACCTCCCTGGGCAGCCTGTCCCAGGGCTCTGTCACCCTCACTGTGAAAAAGTTTCTCCGCATGTTGGTGCGGAACTTCCTGTGCTCCAACTTGCAGCCATTGCCCCTTGTCCTGTCTCCACAGACCACTGAAAAAGGGCTGGCCATTTCCCCCTGCATCCCAGACTTAAGCTATTCTTCTGTTGCTCTGTACCGAAAGCCTGACAAGGTCAGTTATCAAAGATGCAAACCTGAGTATGCATGAAATCGTAACCTATGGCTCAGTTTTATAAGGCTCATCTGTCTGTGACACTAGTCCCAATTTTATGAAGAACAATAGTGTGTTTGTGAAGGAGCAATTAAAGCTAACACTTCCTTACCTCGTGCTGAACAACCACTGGACAGCAGAGATTACACTAATGCTTAGGGTGTTAGTCTGCCTGATACCAATCATTTACCACACCTGCCAGGTAATAAATTATTGTGTGCTTATGAACTATATACAGAGAAAACAGAACAAGGCTGGTCATCATCCACCAAAAGCTGACTACCTCTGCCCTCAATATCCACAGAAAGGTTGGTTTGTATTGCATAATTCTATCTTGAGGTCATGTAAACAGGCATCAATTTCCATAATCTCACACGCACTGTTCCTATGTACTTTGTATGTTCTGCAAGTCCCTCTAAATTTTGAATATGTGTGTGGGAATGAAAGATTCAAGTCATATAACTTCAATCATAAAAGTCAAGTGTTTTGAACTAGCCACCCTGTGTTTCTTTAATATTAACAGGGGCTCTGTGTGTGTGTGTGTGTGTGTGTGTGTAGCGGGGCGGGGGGGGCAGCGGGGGCTGGGAGGGGAAGGTAGGGGTGGGGAAGTAGGGATGAGTCTCTCAAAGGGTAAATTGACTCATTATAAAGTACACTTCTGAAAAAGTTGGTATGATTTACTGCCTGGAGAAGCCTTCTCCATCAACACTAGAAGACAAGATTAGGAGAGGATTAGAAGTCTAAATGACTAACTAATGTGAGATGAGATGAGTAACACCTTGAGAGCACTAGAAATGTGGATGAATCACAGAATTGGGAAGTTTGGCATCAGCCATGAATAACCTAATCTCACAACGTAAATGCTGTCCTTGTTCTTCAATGACCATGGGAGAGCAGAAGAGCATTTGACTATTTGTGGGAATACTCTTAGAAAATAAAATCCTCAAAACTGGGATTTTAATTATGCTTTTGAAGTTCTCAACACCTTATGCTCTATTAAATATTTTCATATTAAATAAGATTGCAGATAAATATATGTGTATACATAACACGCCTCTTTCAAAAACTCATGCACACACAGATCTAAACATAATACAAAAAGTTCCTGCTTCCTCTTAGTTTTAGCAAAATTAAATAATAGTTCACCAGGAGTCCAGCTGTGCTGCCATTCAGCAAGACCTAGACAGGCTGGAGAGTTGGACAGGGAGAAATTTAATGAAATACAAGTGTAAAGTCTTGCATCTGGGGAAGAACAACTCCAGGTACCAGTATAGGTTGGGGATGGACCTGTTGGAGAGCAGTATCGAGGAAAGGGACCTGGGGGTCTTGGTGGACAGCAGGATGACCATGATCCAGCAACATGCCCCCATGGCCAAGAAGGCCAATGTTTCAGAAAGGATGTGGTTAGTAGGTGTTCTCCCCTTCTACTCTGCCCTGGTGAGACCACATCTGGGATATTGTGTCCTGTTCCGGGCCCCTCAGTTTATGGACAGGGAACTACTTGAGAGAGTCAGCACAGAGCCACATAGATGATTAAGGGAGTGGAACATCTTCTTTATGAGGACAGGCTGAGGGAGCTCAGCCTCTTTAGCTTAAAGACTGAGGGGTGACCTCATTAATTTTTATAAATGTGTAAAGGGTGAGTGTCAGGAGGATGGAGCCAGCGATATCTAATGATAGGACAAGGGGCAATAGGTGCAAGCTGGAGCATAGGAGGTTCCACGTGAACATAAGGAAAAACCTTTTCACTGTGAGGGTGACAGAGCACTGGCACAGGCTGCCCAGAGAGTTTGTGGAGTCTCCTCCAGGGGCATTCAAAACCCACTGTT
This sequence comes from Hypotaenidia okinawae, assembly GCA_027925045.1. Lineage (NCBI taxonomy): Eukaryota > Metazoa > Chordata > Aves > Gruiformes > Rallidae > Hypotaenidia > Hypotaenidia okinawae. The sequence goes on along the minus strand of BSDF01000003.1, from coordinate 76,857,659 downwards.
CCTGTATGACTCACATGGTTTAGCCCCAGGCAACAGCCAAGCTTGCTCACTCCCAAAGCCCCTGTGGGTTGGGATAAGGACAGTTTACTGACACAAAGCAGCATAAACAGAGAACAATAACAGCCCCTAATTAATTTCACTTATACCCAGTCCTCACACAGGGCACTGCACAACACAAAGACTAACACAATGCCCCAGCCACAGTCAGACTGCCCAGGAGACAGCCAGTAGCAACCCTCCCCATCCAGCCCCTTTTATGGAGGAATGATGTCAGGTGGTGTGGAAAACAGTCTGGGCTAACTCAGCTCAACTGTGCTAACTCAGCTGTGCTGGCTGCTTGGGGAGGTTAACTCTGCCCTGGCCAGAACCAGAACAGTGACCTACTCTAGGTGATCCTGCTCTGGCAAGAGTGATTGGACTAAATGATATTTGAAGGTCCCTTCCAGCCCCTAACATTCTGTGATTCTGTGATATGAACTACTATGAAGAAAATTGCCTCTATCCTAGCCAAAACCAGTACAAATTGGAAAGAATTCTCATTAAAAATTAAGATTTATGTTTAAGATTTATTTGTATTTAACTTTCATGAGTGGTTTTGTGTTTACACAGTTTTTGTCTTGAAATATTTGTATACTTTAGGATTTATAAATATTCCATATTTTTTACCACTCCATATGCTATGATAAAGTAAAAAAAAAAAAAAAAAGAAGAAAATCTTTTCACATAACAAAAAAAAAAATAATTACAAATTGTAGAGATCTAGCTTTATCCAAAATGCATTTTGATGCCTTTTTTTGTTTGGTGTAGTTTATTTTGCCTTTCCAATGTCCTGGTCAGAACTTGTTTTGACTTGAGCTCAGTGGTGTTCTCAGCAGGAATGGTTTGGTTCCTGCTCTAGGATGCAGAATTAGCTGCTTTTTCTGATCCAACTTCTGTATTATGCTGTTGGATTTCTGAATAGATCCCTGACTTTTGAAATAGGGTTATGAGATCACCTACTCCTTGATATTTCTTTCCTCATGCAAGCTTTGACTTTAATCATGAAAACATGATTCAGGCAAGCAGAAGTCAGTAGAATACATAAGTATTATTGTTATGGTTTTGCTGGGGAGTGACTGAGTGACTTTGATGGGCATCTGGCCTCCAGCCAGAGTCAAAACACCACAATTATTATCTGTAGTTTTGTACACATACTGAACTATTTCATAGAAAATACTATTCATATAAAACAATGACACCATATACCATTTGGATTGCCAATATTTGTCTTTATCTGCTAAATGTATTCTGGTCTTCTGGTTTTAATTTTAATCAAATAGAAATTAAAGATTGCCTGCCCCATACTTCCAGCCATCTCTTACTTGTATTTTGTTACTAAAATAATTCCACTAGTAAACCCAGACATTTAGCTATTCATCATGCCATAAAAATTCAAAAGCACCCATGATTCCAAAGTTCTTAAGATCCATTAGAAACTGTCTTCTGAAATTAACTGAAACCTTACTATAGAAAATGAAATGATTGGAGCAAATGGAACATCAAGGGTGGCCTTGCAGAAACTCCAAGTATCTTGAATAAGCAGGAGACTGATGGATGTTGAAATCTCTGTAGTAACAAAGCCAGTTCCAACAGAGATCTTGCCTATAGCTCTTTCAGAGTAAATAATTGTGGAGAAAATATACTGTATGACTTAGGGAGCAAAGTTGAACCCTGAAAATTAAAAGAAGTCATCATATTTTTAATTTCATATTAGTACATGCCTCCTTATTCATGTAAATTATTGTGGGAATGAATGCACGGCTCATCTTTGGAGAAAGATCATGGATAACTATAGCTGTTAAGATGGGAATATCAGCATAGCCAGTGTGTGGGGCTGGGACACTGAAACTATCTGAGGAAGCATTTGATCAAAAATGATAGTTTTAAAGAAGACAGTTATCCACTGGATTAAAGAGTTAAAGATGAAATTACAAAGAGGTTTGTAAAACTAAGAAAACTTGAAAAATACAGAGGCATGAATATTTATACTGGAGAGGAGACAGGGCAGGTAACAGAATACCGTCCCCATGGCAGTCACAGAGGTGTGCATGTAATTTAGGAGGGGTAGAATGGGCACTTCTGGGGATTAGTTGGAGAGGGTTGTTTAAACTTTTCTTGTAGGATAAATTAGCATTTTGTAAGTGTCTAGTGCTGAAGTTTATTTGTTGTACTTCTGATACTGATCTGCATTTACAGGCCATTGACTGCCAGTTAATTATGTGTCTTTGATAAATTAATAAACCACTTCAATCTATTTCAATCCATATCAAATTAAAATCTTGTTTATCTACTTCTAGGAGAAATACAGACTAGAACACTGAACTGATCACATTTGGCTGCTGTATTCTTTATTGGCAAATAGTCAATGACACATAATGTTTAATCACTCTATATTACTTGAATGGCTTAGCCCCTAAAATGGATAAAGTTCAGGTAGAAATTGCTTAGCTGTTCTTGTTTTACTGAAGGAATTATAATTTGGAATTTCTGTTTTCTCTCTGACATGCTGAAGAATCTGTTCAATGCTATAGTGAAAAGCTAAGGATTCCATCAGCTGAAGCACAATTTTGTAAAAGGAAATATTTTTCAAAGTAACAGTACAGTTTGTTTATTTACTACCACCTTTTGGCTTTCTGATGAATGTGAATTAATAAATAATAATATGTATGTTCCCAGGTATTTGACCACCTCAAGTTCTCAGAAGTTCTTTGAGTTAAATGCAAGAGCAGTCAGGCTTTTTCCTAGAACAATTTTACAGATATGTATGTCACACCTGCCCCTTCTGTATTTAAACAACTATGGAATATTCTTGGTTTTAATTTGTTGATAGGTTGATCACAAGATAAAATGCTGCTTGGCCTCAAAATGTATGTAATTTAGGATAACTATTTTGTTTCACAAACAGTGCAGTTCTTCTCTGGGTATCAGCTATAAATATTTTAACATTTACAATCCATTAACATGTTTTTCCAGCGTGATTCATTCTTCCTATAGGAGCTATGTGTTTCCATGCACATATTTTCTATCACTTAGATTAAATAAATCTCATTTTACCATACTTACTTAAAATTAATAAGGACTTGGAATTTGGTTACATTTAATATTTGTTGCACAACTAGGAATTTATAACCATTTTGATGTTTAATACTGTGCTTTGGAGTTTTTGTTTCTTTGCATTTTTAAAGTACACTTTATGTCTCTGGTAGCCTATTTCAAGTCTAACGCAAATCCATTCCCTTTAACAGTTCCTGTTTTGATACCTGAAGTCTGTTATTTTATTTTCCAATCACTCACTCACCCAAAGAACAACTATCCCTCCTTTCCCACTCCCCATGTTATGGATCATCTCAAACTTCAGAGAGCTTACAGAATGAGGCTCAAGAACTCTTCAATGAGGACTCAGTTTAGTTTTAGAAAATGTGCCATCTATGGCAATCACTCCTACCCAGTGTTTCTCAGTGATTCGATACAGTCCTTCAAGGCATAATGCAAGAAGACCCAATAGATATGAAGCAATAACTCCTCTTTAGTAAAAATTGTTTATAGTAGAATCTATCAAACTTGAAAAAATGTGCCTTATTCTGATCCAAATCAAGAAATATATTTTTAATAATCCAGAAAATAGATTGCACGAACTGAAGATATACAGGTGAGCTAGAATTAGTTTGTTACCTAATTAAATATCATTAACTAATTAACTATCAGTTTATTCCCTGATTATCAGCAGGTATAACATCAGTAATACTTGCTGCTACATGGACCATCTGGGAAAAACTTATTTTAAGAAAATAAAATAGTTAGAAATACAACCACTAAATATTAAGCAATATATGACTAATCTGTTCTACTCTATTTCTACTGTTCTATTTTAAATTTTCTTGTCACAAGTGTCTAAGCACTGGTATAAATGTAAGATGGAGCTTTTTTTTTTTTTTTTATTGACAAAGAACAAAGCAAAACTAATGCAGAGGCACCAATGGATGTGAGGGGAGAAATGAGCTCACAATACCCTCTTTTTTCACCCTTTGACCACCTGCTCCATAGCTGTTTTCATGAAACCCCTGGACACATCTAGGTCATTAAACCTAACACTTCAAAGCCCTGTTTTCTAGCCTCTTATACAGGCTGACTGCAGCTATACTCTTAAAGTGCTCCACGGTGTCCATTCAAACACTATTGTTATGGAAGGATGCCTGTCTCCCATGCCTGGCTTCTGCACTCTGTTTGGAAGAATGTTAGTTGTCCTGGCCAAAGCTGGCATGTCTCAAAGTAACACTCTTATCTTACATGATTTTGAATCTAAGACCTATCATGTGAAGACAATCCATAAATCCCATGGTAATCAGAAACATTTTCTGTAGCATAGTTTGTTCTAGCCTACTGGTGAAAGGAGTTTCAGCAAAGATTTCATTTTCCAATTTGAAAGAAATGTTTTGAATGTTTTCCCAAAAGAAGGTGAAGATAGACGGTCACTTAGTTAACAGCTTATTTTATGTGACTTCAAAAAGTCATTGGGAAATTCCTTTTTGCTAGTAAATAGTTTTGGTTTTGGTTGGGGTTTTTATTTGTTTTTTTGGGTCTTTTTTTTTTAAATATAAATTATCCTGGCATAAATATCCAGTTTGGCTTTCTGAGGTCAAGATTAGGTCCCCCACCTCGCCCTAGTATCTGGGGTAAATTGGAAAAATCCAGTTCTTTGAAATGTACATACATGTGTAGGTAATTTGGGTCTTGATGAATTAGTTCTTTGCTTTACAATCTGTAATTTTCAGGGTACTTAGGGCTTTTGTTTATACGCATTTCCTAAAGCACATAATAAACCAGAAGAATGCAAAGGAAGACATAATATAATGCTGGTTTTATGGATATTTTGTGATTGCAAATGTTTTTGATTTTGCAGCTTGTTCTTGAGTGGAAATTAGAATAATTACTCAGATAATACTCTAATTTACTTTAAAGATAAGCAAATATCTTCTTATTTATGAAATATCACAAATCTTAAAGAGATTGAAAGTGCCTCTTAAAATTCTTATTACTACCAACAAGATTATATTAACATAACATTAAAATGTTATTAATAACATTTTCTGTGTCAATACTGATATTTGTTCCTTGCATCCTCATGTCTGAAAAAATAGTATGCTTAATCTGTAAAGACAGATGTAAATTTATTGTGCTATGAGCTGAGTGCTAAACTGAAAATCAGCTCAAATCAATCAGGCCAAAATATTAGTAACTACAGATAAAATTTTGGGCTACTGCTGATAGATTTTTTCTAAGACTCAAATGAGGAAGACTGCATGCCACTGCATTGTGTTTAAAAAGGGACCACCTCTTTTGGAGCTAACATGGAAACACCTAACAGAAAAGTAATTATACAGCTGACCTTCTCTGCCAATGGCTATGAACATCTGCATTTGCTTCTTTCTCAAAACCAATTTTTTCTTTATGGTCAACATGATTCACCAGACATCTTATTGCTGCTCTGTATATGCTGGATATTTGTGCTTGAAGAAAATGAAATTGTTACCACTATATAGAGTATTTATATCTTTCTATGTAAATTGCAGTTCTCAAAGTGTTAAGAGTCTTTTAGATGTGTAAGAATTAAAAAAATGTCAGCCTTTTAATAGGACTAAAGTTAACCAAAGAAACAATAAAATAATAGTGCTGGATTTAAATGAGAGACCTGTTGAGTTTAGGAGAAGATGCCCTCAAACTCAAATTCAAAAAGTGTAGAAGTTTCTTGAGACTAAATGATATTTTATTCTTATTTGACTATGGTCAAATAGTTGACCATATGTAACTTTTCCTTAGCATATCACGGAAAGCATGTATTGTGAAAAATATGTAGTAACCTTATAAAACTACTTGATTTGAACTTTTTTCCACACAATTACAGCAAAGACCTGTAATTTCCTAGATTTAAGCTGCTTGAATTGATTTGCAGCTTGTCCAAAAACATCTGTAGCACAATAAGTGAGATTTATAATAACAAAGTGGCACTACTCAAAAAAATAAAACTGAATGTTGCAGTAATGTTCAATTAACGATCAAGTACATTTGTCCATAGTACTAAGAATTCTCTTTTAAGGCCTGAATTGTGTATGAAAACTGAGTTTTTAAGTTAAAAGCCTAAGAATGACTGGAAACATTAAAGGCAGCAAATCTACTCCTGTTGCTCTTTAAAATTTCAGGGATGCTTATTAAACTAGATGTACACTTTAAAGTATTCTGTAATCTTGTCATTGTCTGAATCCTGCACAGATAACTGCCAGCTATCATCCGGCATATGGGATTACTATGGCAGTCCATATGCTTTGTAACAGTTGGTGTTCAAATGAAAATTTGCAAAGTCAAATAAGAAGGTGGCCCAGGCAACAAAGCCTAATTACTAGCAGCTACAACAAGCTGCCAGATCCAACTCAAAATATTTTGCCGTCAGTTTGTTGTTGTTCTTTGGAGTTTTGTGTTTGTGTGTGTTTTTTAAAAAAAATGAATTGTATTAACCTGGTTTCCAGCTCCAAAAGTGTACTGACAACATGGACCTGTATTTGTCAAATAAACTTAAGGCCAAATAAAATTGATTTGATATGCTACAGATGATTTTGAGGAGGATATATATTTTGGTTTGTTTATCTGAGCCATGCCTTAGAAGGTATCTGTAATATAGGCTTGTCATCCATCTGGGGGTTCTGATGGATGAGAAACTTAACATGAGCCAGTAGTGTGCTCTTGCAGCTCTGAAGGCCAATGGTATCCTGGGCTCCATCAGAAGAGGTGTGGCCAGCAGGGACAGGGAGGTGATTGTCCCTCTCTATTCTGCCCTCATGAGGTCCCATCTGGCAGGGGGATTGGAACTCTATGATCCTTGGGGTCCTTCCAACCCAGAGCATTCTATGATTCTATGATTCTATGATTGCTGAACTATTGAGGTTGATCATCCCTACTTCTTACACTAGATTTGCATCATTACAGTCTACACTGGATACAAAAATTATCATGTGGGATGTTGAGGTTTTGGTGCTAGGTTTTTTTGGTGGTGGTGGTTGGTTTTGGGTTTGGTTTTTTGGTTTTTTTTAGTGAGGGTTTTGTATATGGTTTTGCTGGAAGATTTCCTGAATTTTAGTGACTTAGAGTGTGCCCTAGAATAGACCTCTGATGTGTTCAAAGCAGTTTTCTTCCTGTTGGAAGTAAAATTTAAGTTAAACAAAAGCATCATATGGAGTAATGTAATGTGAACAAATTAGCTCTGCTCTCCAGTTAGCTCTCCATGGATGTGCCTGAGACAGGCAACCACTGTGAACTTGATTTCAACAGACACAATGTGAACTACAGTCCTAGAACTGTAATAAATCACAATAAAGGGAGCTTCAGTCTATCTATATTTGCACTGCAGCAGTCAGTAATGTGGAAGTTCACTCCAAAGGTGCAAATTGGATTCACATCAGCACAAGGTAACCTGGAAGATAGTCTCCGGGAGAAGGATTCAAACAGCTAAGGGGTGTTGGAGTAGGGGACCAGGCAGGACTACAGAATAACATCCTGTCAGTGAATTCAGGCATACTCAACAATTTCACTCCGCAGATTTGTTCCTATTGTACTTTTCTGTTTGCTAGGACAAACATAATTGTATTCTCCCAGACCTCCACTTAAACTGTTGGCACTCTAGCGTCCAAATTAATCCCTGCTATCTCAGTCAGCAAATGGAGTTCTCTACCTCAGGAGCTACTCTGAATTTTCTTTACAGTTGGTAGAGAGGATGATTTAGGTCCTGTCTCTACTGAGAGTAAAGGGAGCTTTAGTTAAATATGTTCTCAAATAATTAACTTTGCTTAGAATTCTAACATAAGCTGGAATGAATGCAAGCTTATTAAGGCTTATTTGGGGACAATATGGTAGACAAACAAGAAACACAGTTTAAATGAATGATTTTTTTTCTTTAGGTGGAGAACTCACAAATAATTGAAGGTAGGCTTAAGAAGAGGTTTGAAACTATTGCAGAGTTGTTAAAGTCCCTACTCTGAGTTCCTTTTATGTACTGACTTTATTTTCACCTATAATGATAATAAGTTTTTATACATTGCAATTTCTAACCTTGTGTAAAGCCCGTCTACAATGTGAGGAGTTTAAGACTCTCTGACTTCTGATTGGACAAAAAAATAAACAACAAAAACCTCAAAGCAAACAAGCAAAGAAGCAAAAGCTATTTCAAGTGGTTTAACCCATAATCAGAACACAATGGAGGTAGATAATCCATCCTGCAGCACTGACAGTTTCTAATTACCAGTTCTTTCATGAGATGTCTTACACTTTCTTTGATACAGGAAGTACCAGTAATGCATCTGTCATGGTTTAGCCCCAGCCAGCAACTAAGCACCACCCACCCTCTCACTCACTACTACCATTGGGATGAGGGAGAGAAGTAAAAGAGTGAAAGTGAGAGAACCTGGGGGTTGAGATATAAACTGTTTAATAGGATACATGCGCAAAAAAGGAAGATAATAATAGGAATATATACACAAGTGGTAAGCAATACAATTTCTGTTTACCCAAAGTTTATGCTACAAGAGACCCTAGATGCTGCATAAGACCCCAAAACTGCCCAGCCTCTCAGCCCACCTGTGCAAGCAAAGCGAGGTAAGGAATTAATTCAGCACTTCCCATGGACAGAAAGGTGTTTGGCCATCTCAAAGAAAGCAGGGCATCCTCACACATAACAGTTATTTGGGAAGATAAATGCCATCACACTCAAGTTGATGGCTGCCAGGCCAGGCACCGGCTGCCAGGCCAGGCACCAGCTGCCACTCAAGGCCCCAAGCTGCTGCTCTGAAAGAGCCCCAGACCCCCAGCTGCCACCTTGCCCACCCCCAGTAATAAATGGAACATTATGTAATATGATATGGAATATCTCTTTGGTCAGTTTGGGTCAGCTGCCTTATCTGTGTCTTCTCCCAGCTTCTTGAGTACTCCCCTCCCTGCACCTTCTCATTAGCAGAGTAGCATGAGAAGCTGAAAAGTCCTTGACTATTTGGCAACAACTAAAATCTTCAGTATGTTATCAACATTATTCTCATTTAAAATGCAAATCACAGCACTACACCAGCAATCAGAAATAAAACTAACTCTATTCCTGCTGAAACCAGGACAGCATCATAAGACTGTTCTCAGGCAAGTTTACATATACTCAGGAAAAAAATTGTGGTAAGGAAGTCAAAACCTAACATTGATGCATTCTATTTCTACAGTTCTATGGATCAATAAACAAATTCATTACTATTTCAAATAACTTTAAAGGGACTTACAAGAAATCTGGAGAGGGGTTCTTTACGAGGGCCTGTTGTGAGAGGACAAGGGATGATGGCTTTAAAATGAAAAAGATTAGATTTAGATTAGATATTAGGAAGAAATTCTTTACTATGAGGGCGGTGAGGCCCTGGAACAAATTGCCTGGAGATGCTGTGGCTGCCCCCTCCCTGGCAGTGTCAAGGCCAGGTTGGATGGGGCTTTGGGCAACCTGGTCTAGTGGAGGGTGTCCTTGCCCATGGCAGATGATCTCTGAATCCCTTCCAACCAAAACCATTCTAGAATTCTATGTTCCTTTGTCTCAAGACCAAAGGATTCAGGCTGGAATTCTACAAAGTATTTTTAAATTCTATTTGGATTCAGTTCTACAAAGTAGAACATGGAACTGCTGTCAGACAGGGATGTGTCTAGCCCCATGTCCATACAAGTTTTTACACTTGCCTGTGATTTACATTTGTGGACTGTGATATACAATTACAAGGATGGCACATAAACTAAGGGAATAATATCTGTGCATATGGGAAGGTAGTAGTTATTTAATAAGTAGTTATTTAATGAGGACATACTGCAGAATGTATCATATGAGCATGACATAAATTCTATGGATCAAGGGGTGAAAGTTTTACTGGTTCTGGACAAGATGGTGTTAATTTTCTTCATATCCTGTACGGTTCTGTGGCTTGGATTTGTGACTAAAACATTGTTGATAACAGACTAATGCTTTAGTGATTCCTGAACCTTTTTAGTATTGCCTCAGGGCCTTTTTCCCTACTCTCCCTCCAGCAAGTAGAGTGGGGTTATACAAGAAGTTTTGGGAAGGCCCAAACAGGACAGGAGCATATTCCAAATCATATAGTGTTGTGATCAACAATAAAGGTTTAGGGAGAGGAGGAAAGGGGAAAGTTCTTGGTTGTGACATTTGACTTTCGAAATAACTTCTATGTGATGAAACCCTGCTTCCCTGGAAATGGCTAAACATCTGCCTGCAGATAGGCTAATGAATGAACACCTTATTTTGCTTGGCTTAAAAATGCTCCATTGCTTCATTTATTAAATTATCTTTATCCTGATCCATAAGATTTCCTGCTTTTGCCTTTCCAATTCTTCTCTCCATCATGTTGTGTGGGGGTGTGGGTGTGATTGAGCAGCTGAGTTGGGGTTTAGCTGCTGTCCAGGGTCAATCCAGCACAGCACTAGAAATAACCTTAGACACCAGATGGCTGATAAGCCTGTGGCAGCCCAGTTTTAAATTTCTGATATTCTTGCATTTAATGAAAGAGATTAATAGACTGTTTACGACAGCTACAAAGTACAGTGTGCAATGCTTGCATGCATACTATCCATCATGTCAACCATGCTACCCTAATGTCTGAAGTATTACAGGATAAAGTAATTTTCTGCCTTTGAATGCTAGTGAATGTGAAAAGTATTCTTTTTTTTTTTTCCTTTATCACTCTTCCTTGGTATAGGTATGCCACTCACATACACTTCTTTCAAAAAGTAATGTGCAAAATCATAAACACAAGCCTCCATCTTATTGATGTGCTTAAATTAAGCATTAACAGAAAACAAAAGACTCCCAAATTCCATAAACAACTGTAGTTTATCATCCCCAATTAAAAATCACATGCCATAAACAAATTAGTTTGCATGCACCCAAAGAAGGCTCATTTTGCAACTGCATTATTATAATTAACTCTCTATCAACTGTAGTGGTCCAATCTCCTGTAGTTAAGAATGGAAGTCTCATCCTTTCCTCATCGTAAGTAAACCACTGAGTAGACTCTCTATTTTTTCTATTGTGCATGAGATTTTAAAAATATCATTCCCTACTCTAATTTATGCATTAATCAGCAGAGTATTTATAAATTTTAGTTAAGCTCTTCACAATGAAATCAACCTCACCTGAGAAGTCCTAACAGTTCAAGTTCTAAGATGATAAAAAATTAAAGATTTAAATATGTATTACCATACTATAAACTGGACTTAGAAGTGTTTAATGGTAGCAGAACCTAGGGGAAGACATTTTACTCCATCTGAATAAGTGTTTTAGCACAGTTTTGCAATCTTTTCAAATAACCTATATCTTATGAGGCATTCAGTAGATCAATTTCCTCTTGACCTGCTTTGTAGAAGATCAGTAATTCAGCTTTAGAGATCTTCCCCTACTCAAACTTACTTTTGGACACAAGATACTAAGTCCTAGATCCTCCCTACTACTTCTTCCTAGTACTTCTTCCATGTCTGTTACTAGAAATTAAGACCTGCTCAAGACAGATCTACAACAGCAAAGCCAACTGGCATGGGTTGGCTCCTGTCTCCACTACCTGCTGGAATTTAGGTGTTCCTGGTCTATGCTAATTCACTATGTCTGGAAATTGTTTTGGAGAGTCCTATTCAGCACAAGCATAAACAGTGCTAGGATGTGTACTAACTATTTAACCATACCAAATTGACTTACAACCATAGAACCGTTTGAGATTCCAACCTCCCTACCATGGGCAGGGAAATCCTCCACTAAACCAGGTTTCCCAAATCTCCATCCATCCACAAACATTGCCAGGGAGGGGGCAGACACAGCTTCTCTTGGCAGCCTGTGCCAGTGCCTCACAAACCTCATAGTGAAGAATTTAAAAAATATATAAGCAGCCAAGAATAGTAGAAAATATTATGCACTAACCAAGTTCATGGAAATCATAAGAAACAAGAATTTTTTGGATATTGGCTAGGGTCAAGATCCAGGAAGATAACTTTTTAGCTATCAGGCTGAAATATTTTGAGGATATGAACTGAAATTTTGGCAGCTGAAGTGGGAGGAAGCTGTGAATATGTGGCAAGGTAAACAAGAGATGAAAATGGAAATCTTGAAATCCAAACAAAATATTTTGACACATTTTCAAGCTGGAGCATAAAGCTGACAATTAAAAATCACTGACTTAGCATAGTCAGACACAATAGAAATACAAACATTGGCAGAACATAATGTGAGAAAGAATATGCCACACATCAAGGTACATTACAAACTGTTAATGAGAAAATAGAATTCAGAAAACCACTGGGAAAAAAAAATCCAAACAGGAAATGCAGCAAAATAAATCCGAGTGAAGGAAGCTTGGGATCCAGCAATCCATTCTGGGCACCCAAGAACACACTTTACCAAAAGATTTCTAATATCTCCATCTTATTAGCTTTACTTCTCAAAAATAGTGTTCATGATACATCAAATATGTACTTAAGCCATCGTTTTCTGCAAAAATTATTATTTTTATACTCTGCTTGCCTGCTGTCAGCATTTAGACATAGCTCTCTACTCTTTTCACTAGTGAATTGTCTGTAGGATTCATTCTACAAGCCCACCTGCCTAAAAATCTGAACCGAATGAAAACAAACTCTGTAGCCTATAATTCAACAGCATTTTTCAATTATTCACTGTTACAAGGAACATGTTACCTTTAAACTCTGGTTACTATCACTAAATCTACTCTGCTCACTTTGTTCAGTCTCCATGGAACTGTTCCCTTGTTGGTGATGTCCCTGGTCTGCTAGACCTGCCATCAACTCTGTGGGTTTCCTTTCCTTTGCAGGAAACCATCCAACACTGCTCCCTGAAAGTGATAAATCCTATCTTTGGTAAGTGATGAAAAGCCAGGATTAGATGTTTTTCACTAATAATGAGTGATATTTCCTGAAATCCACCTCCTGTTCTCTTAGAAAGCAAAAAAATGCAAAACTCTGAATTGAAAATTAACCACATACACTTACATAGTATTTTCTGTCTCACTTCAGCCTGAGTCCTTTGGTCTTAAGACTAAGGAAGAAGACCTAGAATTCTAGAATGGTTTGGTTTGGAAGGAGTTCAGAGATCATCTAGTTCCACGCTCCTGCCATAGGCAGGGACACCCTCCGCTAGACCAGGTTGCTCAAAGCCCCACCCAACCTGGCCTTGAACACTGCCAGGGAGGGGGCAGCCACAGGTTCTCTGGGCATCCTGTTCCAGTGCTTCACCACCCTCACAGTAAAGAATTTCTTCCTAGTATCTATCTAAATCTAATCTCTTTCAGCTTAAAGCCATTATCCCTTGTCCTCTCACAACATGCCCTTGTAAAGATTCCCTCTCCAGACTTCTCGTAGGCCCCTTTCAGATACTTGGAAGGTTGCTGGAAGGTTCCCCTGGCATCTTCTCCAGGCTGAATAAGCCCAACTCTCTCAGCCTGTCTTCATAGGAGAGGTGGTCCAACCCTCTGATTGTCTCTGTGGCACTCCTCTGGATTCATTCCAACAACTCCATGTCTTTCTTGTACTGGGGAACCCAGAGTTGGATGCACTACTAAAGGTGGGGTGTCATGAGAGTGTAGTAGAGGGGCAGAATCACCTCCCTGGACCTGCTGGTAACTCTGGATTTGATGGAGCCCAGGGTATGGCTGGTTCACTGTTGTTGCAGTCTGGACTGCAATAACGTTGCTGGCTCATTGTCCAGCTTCTCCTCCAGCAAAAAGCCCAAGTCCTTCTCAGAGTTGTCCTCATTCTTTGCCCAGCCTGTAGTTGTGCTTGGGATTGAGCCGACCAATGTGAACGACCTTGGACTCGACCTTGTTGAATTTCATCCAGGTCACATCAGCCCACCTCTCAAGCCTGTCAAGGGTCCTCTGGATAGCATCCTTTTCCTCTAGTGTGTCAACCATATCATACAGCTTGGTGCCATCAGTGAAATTGCTGAGAGTGCACTTAATCTCAAAGTCCATTCTGCTGAAAAAGATATTAAACATTGTTGGTCTCACTACTAACCTTTGAGGAATGTCACTCATCACTGATCTCCACTTGGGCGTTGAGCTGTTGACCAGAACTCTTTGATAGTTACTGTACAGCCAATTCCTTATCCATCAAGTTGTCTATCTGTCAAATCCATGTCTTTCCACTTTAGAGGCAACGATGTTGTGTGGGACAGCATCAAATGTTTTACACAATTCCAGGTAGCTTATGTCAGTTGATCTTTCCTTATCCACCAACATTGTAACCCCATTGTAGAAGTCTACCAAATTTTTCAGGCATGATTTGCCCATTGTGAAGTCATATTAGCTGTCACAAATCACCTCCTTATTTTCCATGTGCCTTAGCATAGTTTCCAGGAGAAAATCCATTATCCGTGATGTTATAAATTACCATAAAATATCAAAGACTAGAGACATTAAGAAAGCTACCCTATCTCCATACACACTCCAGAAATTTGCAAGAAAAATATTAAGAATTTTGTGCTATTATATTAATAATTGTAACCACATTATTTTTCCTCATAACTGATAGGAACTTACTTAAATATCAGAGGTGTCAGAACCTGTTCCAAGTCTTATGACCAGAAACGGTTTAAACGAGTCTAAATCCCATTTCTAAGTCTCTTTGAGCTTTTGGCGTTAAGAGATTTGAGTTATAAGGAGATTCATGGTGTAGTTATGCACTGTGTAATACAAGTGTTTAATCAGAAAGGAATTGTCTGTATTTCTGTTAATCTTTGCTTTACCCATGATTTTGACATGTTTATAGAATTATGGTAAACTAATTAAAAGTGATTTCTCTTTGTGGAATTCTTATCATTGCACTTCATTTTATGTTGCAAACCCAAATATCTCAGTGTTCTTTTTACTTTAATTTCATAATTAAAGAAACCAAAAGTCCCAATGAAGCTCTGGCTTGAGAGAAATGCAACACAGGTCATAATGAATATGCATTCTTGTTCTCCCACTTTGCATTATTTACTCTCTAGAAATTTATCATAACAGTATGATCGTTTTCAGCTTTCCAAGAAACAGCTTTTCCTTTCATCCCAGGACAGATGTAAATATGTCTTTCTTGAATTTTTTATGAAAGATTTATATTAGTCTAATGATTAGTAAAAGCTAGCTACATTTGCAAGCATAAGACAGGAATTTTGATAAAACTCAAAGCTCTATGGTGTAACTATTCAATTAATTGTGTGAAAGAGAATTGTATTAGAAATAGCAAAATTCAATGTTATCTGCTTTTTTTTAATCTTAGGCATACAGAAAACAGCACTATTTCTTGTTGTGAAATCATATTACAAATTTTGTAATTCTCAGCTACTCTGAAAATATATCATTTCCTACAGCCTAATCTTTTGACCAAATTCATTCAATATATAATGAAATCTTAGGTTCCATCCATTCAGGAGAGACAACTGTGTCATTCTGACATAAACCTATTCACTTATACACATAATTTCAGATATACATGCTGCTAACAAAAATACCCTAGTTATAATTCAAATAACTTCATCGTTAGCAGGAAGAGAAAAGATATTACACATTTGCAGTAGTTCTTGTGTTTAAAGAAAACTATTTGTAATAAGAATTTATGCATTCTGGGAAATGATTTATTGAGTTTCTAGAGCACAAAGAGAAAAAAAAATGTTCCTTGGACTATAGTTTTAAAACTTAGATCTATTGTTGGATTGAGTATCGAGGTATTTTATTTTGTTTTCCAGAAGTCTTTCATTTCTTTCTTATACTGTACCACCAGAGAGTTTGACATTTTGAAGTAATTGTACCTTAGAACATTAATTGCTAATCTTATTATTTAGCTGTGATAGGAGATCATCTGGGTATTACAACATACAATATAGTTTGACTTAAGAAATAGTTAATTTTATCTGAAATATTTCATTTAAAATGAAGTATAAATTATCTAAACAAGATTTTTCTAAAGATGTAACTTCCCAATTGTGGAGTGCAAAACACAGATGATAACTGTAGTGAAATATAACATATTTTGAATAAGTTTTGAAGCATTTTTTCCTCATAAAATTATGATCTCATAAAGACATACATAATATCTAGGAGAAAGGTGTATTTGTGTATGTATATGTGTGTGGACTAATTCAAAATGGCTACCAACATTTAAGATTAATTATGTGAGAGGATGCAAGATGTTTCTACTGTTAGTATCTTGGTATTCCTTCATGTCTAAGTACAAGATATATTAAAATATGTAAATACTTGCCCCCATTATGTCTGCATACACAGTATATTGAAATATGTGGTTAGATTATTTTCTGCAGATTCTCCAACTGGTTTTCTAAAAGTATAACATATCTGTCCATTATTCATATATACGTGCCTAAAATCAAACTACTTTCTGCTGCAATGAGGAATGAGAAGATCTTCAATTTGTCTATTTCTGTCCAAACTTTGGGCCAGATCTTCAGCCAGAGTCTAAACACCCAGCTGATATTCCTGCTTGTTTGTGTTGATCAAGAAACTGACAGAAACAATAAGTATGGATTTTAACTTCACTGATATCACAGAAAGGCAATTACAGACCCTGACAATTTTTGGCTTTAGACTTCTGGGTTTTCTGCCAAATATGTAATCCCAGGAAATAGCGTAATTGGCCACAAAATATACTCATGCCAATTGTATTACCATATGAAAAGTACCTTATTTGTTTACTTATTTCTTGCTTCGTAAATCTAAGCTATAAACTAAGAATCTGTAGTAGTTCTGATAAGGCAAATAAATTATTCTGTACTCTATATATACTCAGGACGTGATTTAGGTAGGTGATGCTGACAAAACTCTTGAAAGCAGGATAACTACATATGGTAGATTTTATTAAAATAACAATAATAAAAAGTAATAATTCTCTTTTTTCTTAAATAATAAACTCATTTCGCTTCAAGACAATTTAAAATTATTTCTTTAGGCTATGAGCTGACAAAGAATATTAACATTTTATATCAGCTTAGATCCCAGTATGTGAGTAGAGATTTTTCTCATACCTATATCTATATCTACAAAAGAAATATTCATCCCTGCAGCAAAAAAAAGGTTAAAACTTAGTAAAGAACACATACAAGAACTTGCCCTTCTTTCTATAGAACTATCTAAAGATGTAACAGAAGAGTGTGCATTCAGTGAAACAACAAAGCTTCTCTAGATAATATGAAATACCTCTTCCTTTCATAGAGGTTCTTACAATTTCCCCCTGAGTTTCAAAACAGCTTTTCTTATAGGACCCATTTTTAGTATGTGAACTGCAAGAATACGTTGTGCTACACATAGTGTGTTTTGGTTTGGTTTTTTTTTTTAATTTTACATTTGCCTGGAGAGTCATTTGTAACTAACTGAACTCACTTTTATCGCTGTGTCTTCAAAATCTCCTTCTTCAGCTGCATCCTATACTAAGAAATGTAAATCCTCTCACAATAGCACTGGCTTAGAGATAAGATGTTGGACAAGTATCTTTAAGAGAAAAATAGCCCACTTTTAGAACATAAAGGGTTCCACAGACATCTACTTCCTTTTTTTTTTTTTTAGTCTTATTCTTCACAGATTTTACTAACACATCTCATTTGTGATTAAGTTCCAACTGTTTTGACTTAAACATGTTAGAAATGTCTCCCATAGTATCTGCAGGGTCAAAGAACTCAATAGAAGGACTTGTTCTTCCCTCAGGCTGAAAACATGGATCATATCACTAGGTTTCTGGAAATTCTTAAGTTCAAGCACAAATATGGGGGGCCATTTACTTCCATGATGTGCTAGCCTGGATTCTGTTTATTTTTTAGAATAACTTTTCTTTATCTAGTTCAATCCAGCAATACACAGAAAACTCCATTTACACACCTCAATTTAATCCAGAAATACTTACAAAACTAATGACCAACAAAGAAAAAAACAACCCAAAAACCAAACACATTTTTGTCTTGATTTCTTTAAAAGGAAATGTTATTGCATGTCCTTTTCCTTACTTATTTACTTCAACTCTTTACTATATAGTTATGGAAGTTTATTTTTGTGAGAAATCCTCATTTGTCATTATTGCCAAAATACACATCAAAACTCCTTTTTCCCAAGATGCAGTTTCATGTTCTGTTTAGTATTGTCTGTGTACTGGCTACAAATAGGATGGGCAGCCCCATTTTCTCTCACTCTTGTCCATATTTCCTTAATACTTCCACTGGATACAGAAATAGTAAGACTGCTGCTCTAACTGGGGAACTGACTCTTCTTACTGACGGAAAAGTATTTTTTTCTAGGTGGGTTTTTTTGTTTGGTTGGTTGTTTTGTTTTGTTTTTCATTTGTTCCCTTCATGTGATTTACCCTGCAATCATAAACTTTTAATATTGACAGGAAAGAAAAATGAAAATATTTTCTTTTAGGAGATATGGTTGATTTCTTATCAATGAAAGTAAAAATATATAAAATTATATCAATCCACTTGAGATAAAGCAACTATTTTTTCTGAAAGGATTTTTCTATTACTGTTAACCATATCTAACATTGATTGTTGGTTTGACATCACAATTTGAGTGTTGATTCTCCACACTGATCAAGTCACACTCCTCAAATTAAATACCTATATAAACAAAAATAAGTAGCAGTTCTGCAAAAGAGGAAATGTGAACCTTCAGGCAACCCTGTAAGTCCCAAACCCTATTCCTTCTATCTCCCATAAAGATTATACATAAACCACTGGGGTATTTTCCCTGCCCTTCCATCTTGTTCTTGGGTGCTGCTTCTTTACCTCTGTTGAGTGTCCAACACAAAATGTAAAGATCTTTCCTCTTCTAACAAAAAAATCTCACCTCCCTGTTTGCCTCTTGTTCTCTTTGGATATCTATCTTGCATTGACAGTTCTTCCATTGGAAACTTTAGAAAATAGTGATTTTTTTGTTATATCCTTAGAACTGCTACTTGAAATACATGGATTGTATCGAGAAACAGGAGTGTCATTGAATGATGATTTTGCATTGATATACGCCATTAGTATGCTGTTTCATTGCAGTAATATGCTTCATTGCAGTAATTATAGAGTCAAAATGTCACCTTTTTCTCAATTTCTGATCATTTTTTTTCTGTCTCAAAAAGGAGATCTTTTGTACTAGAATATATAAAAAAAATGTGCTTATCTGTATATATACACACTAATTTATTTTACTCTGAGTACCGGTGCTAAATTACTCCAGTAAGATTGCTTCCACAGTTTGGTCTTCTTAACTGTGGACTTCTGACTTGTAAACAGAAAGGGTTGCAGCTTCAGCAGCAATGGAGATTTTTACATTATTATAAAAAATATTTTTGGTACATTTTGATAAAATTCTGGTTGTCTGATGTTCAGATAGGAAGGATTAATAATGTGAAGAAAAATAAAACAGCGAAGACAAATAGTTGATGAGGGAATTTATTCAAATTAAGAATAATATTGCTCCTATTAATTTGTTATGAGATAACTACTTAATTCACATTTTCAATGTTGCATTTGCTTAACTTTAATATACATCCTAGCGCTCAAGACTAAGTATTAATAGAAAGCCATTCAAATAAAATTACCATGCAGACCAGTTAAGTTTTCATCACCAAACTGCAATATTTGAATTAACATAATTAAATAATAACCACTTAGACTGTTATCTATTAGCTATTTTTTGATATGCTGGTGATAAATGTCTTTCCATATGACTCAAACAGCTGAAATGAATTTAGTCATAAGTAAAGTTTTGATCTCTGCTGGCTCACCACACTACTTCAGCTGGAAAAAGACCTGTTCCAGAGGGGGAAAAAAGTCTTTCCAAGCTGATAAGAAGTCAATAGCATTTTGAATTTAAAGCAGGTAGTCAGCATCCCATCATCAATATGTCCTATTCATTTTATTATATGATTCAAAAAATCAGTGCTTCATTCCAAGGTTTTATCATGACACATCTCAAATGTTAGAAGAAATGCAGGCACACAGAGTTTGATCTGTTTCCTTGGAGACATACAGCATTAAAACAGGGCTAGTTACAGGAAGGGTTGTCCATTTGAGCAATCCCTTTATCATGAAGTTGCTAACACTGTTCTATTATAAAATAATGCTATTCTGTAGTCATTCTGTACAGAGGAGAACTTGTCCTTTTCTTTATGGGAAATTTCAACTCTTAATTTTTACTTCAACTCTGGATGCACCCTGCCTACTTACCATCAAATATGAGCATTATGTCTATACATACATACATTAAAAAGAAGAAAAAGGTAATAAATTTGTTGGTATGAAACATATTGAAATTCCAGATAGTATTATACTATGTCTCTTTCCCAGGGTCACTTGACCCTATAGTGGTTTATTTTCTTTACAAGTTTCCTTACTTCACTTGGCACTTGACAAATTGTCATTTTGAAAATCACTATTTACTTCCCAGAGCATCACCCAGATGTAAACAGACAGGCAACATACTTCTGATCTAGATTTAAGAAAATTGGTATACTCATTTTCAGTCTAGGTCCTCCATAAAAGTTTTAAAATCATTAATAACACTGAATCTTTGTAACAGGTTGAACACCCAGAAGTTCCAGATGTAGTGATGCTGTAGTATTGTACATGTTGTCTTGCCTTTCTGCCTTATTCTTGACTGATTTTCCTCTATGAGCAGTGATTCCAGGGACAATATGAGGAAAAGCGCTAACCCTATCAAAAGGTAAAAGGCACTGCTCCCATCAAAAAGCAAAAGGTCCTGCTCCCTTCATCTCTCTCAGCAGGAACTCCTCACTTGCTGTTTCAAGCTGTGCTGTTCTCCTTCTGCCTTTGTGCTAATGATCTCAAGGAAGATTTTTTTGGGGAATGTTGGGACCTTGTTCTCCCTCTTCCTGTGTGAGTATTTCATTATTGCACACAAAACTAGTTTAGCTTTTCTTTGTTTTAGGCATTGTAAAAGCGGTCCAGACTAATATTTTCCTATTCTTCATATGAAGCATCCACTTACAGAGACTTGTTCTTCCTTTGGAGGCACTTACAGATGTAGTTGTGGACTTTACATCCACTCACTGTGGATGTAAATATCTGGTCAATATCTTTTTTGTTGTTGTTGAAGACTGGTAGACTTTTTACAAGTTTATGGATGCCTCTGTTTTTCCCCTATTAATCATTAAATATATAGAAGCACCCCATTCTGGTATCTTTCCTCCCTACAGATAACACATTATAACAAAGCTTTAAACTTCAGCGACAATATCAGCATCAGAAAACTTTATTTCCACGCTCAAAATTTAAATAAAAAATTGTCTTCAAGATTAGATGTTTTCTCTTGAACATACCGTTAAATGCCTGCATCTCCTCCACCAATCCTCAAGACAAAAACTAACTGAAAAGACTTATCAGCAGTGGTTTGTGTGTAGGGTCATTCCAAACCATTTTTATTATCACTTTCCACAGCTGAGTAGAGAAAATGGAGAGAGTCACGGATACTGGTGGCAAAATAATTATGCTTCGCATATGAGTATTATCATAAGCTATTGATTTATTTCAGAAAATTTTCCTTCTGCACAGTGCAGTAATATACTTTCTACCCTAAAAGTAGCTTTATCAAACTCCTTTCATAATTTACATTCATGTATCCTATGTATGATCAATTATAAAAAACAAAGAACTGTGAGTCAGAAACATTGCAGGTTGCACGCAAGGGCAACTTACTTGAGAAACCTCCCTTTCTTGGAAATCTACACTTTTATGTATGCCTTCTTAATATATTTTATTTTGCATGTTTTGTATTACCAATATCACTTCAGAACTGTTGAATTTGTGAAAGCTTCTCTCGTTAGGATTGAGAAAGAGTTAGTTTTTATTAAGCATGTGAGTTACCCAAGATTTGTGAGAGGATATACTGTAACTCAGCAGATCTGTCAGCAGTTTCAAGTTACTTGGAGGGAAACACGAATACTTTGATTGTTTGTTTGTTTTTTTTAAGATGCCTGGAAGAGAAGCTAGTATTAAATTAGTTAAAAAACCCAAACAAAAAGGAGTGAAATCGTGACTAGAGTGAAGTCTGCTAACAAGGGAGTGAGGGGGAGTGAGGTAGATGTGTTTTAAGATCTGGAAAAGGAAAACAGCTCATGAAGAAGTAACCAAGAACACCAATTTTTCCCAGTCCCTGCCCCCACCCCCCCCCCACCCCCCCCAACCTGCTAGCAGAGGGCGAAGAAGGGAGCTAAAGGGAAGTCTGCTTAGAGTGGAGGGGTGGGGGGAAGGTGTTACCGAGAACCCCATTTTCCCCAGTCCCTGCCCCTCCTGGGCTGCGAAAAGGAGAGAAGAATGGAGCAAAATTCTGACTAAAGTCTGCTAAGAAGGGAGTGGTGGGGGGAAAAGTGTTTTAAGACCTGGTTGTGTTTGTTTTAAGATATTTGGTTGCACTCCTGACTCTGGGTTTTCACTGTTTCTCTTTAGCGTAGTGTAATAAATTAGATAGCTTTCTCTTCTGCACTCTGTGTTGAGTCTGTTTTGCCCGCGTCATTAATGACTGGATGATTTCTCTGTCCTTCTTTTGACTCTTGAGCCTCTTAATACATATTTTCTCCCCTGTCCAACTAAAAAGGGGAGTAATAGACTGATTTTGGTGGGCATCTGGCCTTCAGCCAGGGCTAAACCACCACACCCAGTTACACCAGCTGGATTTCCAATAATAACAGCGGTTGATTAATTAAGCCAAAACAACTTTGCTGGCTCTTTTTATAGTGCTAGAAATATATGACAAATTAAATGACTCAGAGGGCTGTTTACACAAAGCGGGAGTGAGATTTAATCCTAATTTAATTTAATTTAATAGTAGAAAAGCTATAAAAATAGATTTATTTACATTTTAGAGGTTTTTTGCATACATTATGGGTTTTATATTTTAAAGATGTACAACTCAGAGACAGAAATCAACACTACATTTTGACAGATTTTGTGTGTGTGTATATGTAAAAACAAAATTATGAATATATGAACATATATACATATTCATATACACACATACATGAAATATATGCAGAAAGGTTTTATTATGTTGTCTTATTCAGTTCATTAGGAACACATCACACTTGTTAAAGGAAATTTTGGTTTGCTATTCCTTTGTTACTAGGAATCTTGTAGAATAGAAGATGGACTTTCCGACCAGTTTTAGAAATGTTGGCAAGTATTTGTTTTTACTAAGAAAACCTGTAAACATGTAGCAAAAACATGAGCATATTATCACAACTCAAATTCTCATTTATTGTCTTTTTAAAATATGTTAAGTATTCAGTCATTATGCACACTTAATATCAGTTATTTTCTTTTAAGGGTATAGGAAGAGAAATGAATCCATAAAGCCTGTAAGAAGACAAGTGAATATATGTGAAGGTGTCGCTTCTACAACGTACATGAAGAGTAACCAATTATCTATTTTTTTCTGCTTATAAGCATATCCTGACTTGATATTTCCACAATTCAAAGTAAATTCTCAATTTGATGTATTGTGTTTTGTCAGTTCAAAAGGAAAAAAAAAAAGCACCACAATATTTTAAAAACATATAAATATAAGTAGACCTCTCTAGATATCCACAAATCTGCACCATAATTCTGAACTAGGTCTTATGATAACATATGAGAATTTGGTAGTGTGGAGGGAGAAGTTTTGTGGAAGGAGACGTTTTAGGTGTTCCATAATCCTTTCATTGTTATGTATCTTTTGGAATGTAACTTTCCTCAAAATGCAAACACAACAGTACTCTCTAACTGTGAAAAATCATACACCCATATCTTGCAGAAAGACAAAGGCTCTAACAACTCAACTATAGTCATAAAATTAGTGCATCCATTGCAGCCAAATCTGTGCAAAAAACATGTTGGGTGGGATACACACACATGACAGACATGAGCAACAAAAAACCCACAATGAAAAAAACCCAAACCAGAGCATGATGGGAGACAGATCAGTTTCAGAGCACCAAGATATTCTTCCCATGCTTAATCTAATATATTATTCCTAGCTCTAGTATGTTTTATGTAGGTCACTGGCAGAAGACAACTCTCTGATTCCCATATAATTTGTAAAACATTTTAACAAATCTGTCACATAAAGACATACATTTCAAAGAAAAAAAATATTCTGTAGTTTAGTCAGGGGTGGAGAGTGTGATATCAGACTACTTTTATCAGGGATGTATTAGTTCTGTAATACATCCCCTTCCATTAATACTAACAAGGCTATCCAGTATCCTTTGCAACACAACTACAGATGCTTGTACTTTTTACAGCTCAGTATGGATCTGCTCCCTGTACCTCAAGGGAAAACGGTGACCTATGAATATAAAAAATTCCTCCCTACTGTAGTCATGACCACTGATCACCAGTAGTGATCCCCCACTGTTTATTCTGTTTATTCCCTATCATTAAATGTTAATTTTTACTGAGCATAGACATTTAGATCTTTTCATGAGGTGTGCAACATTCCTTCCTCTTTACTCTTTCTGTTATGCACTAGTGAGCGTTCAAGACATTCCCTGATCAACTAACTTTATTTCCCCTTTCAAAAGGCACAGCACATGAGATACATTGAAACGAAAAGCACCACTGAATAGAGAAAACCATTTGTTTCCTGAATTTTAGTTCTTAGAGGTGCGTGTCCTCCAAGTAACAACTTTCTACAGTCTTCTTTATCAAGTATCCTAAATACACTTAAAATGTAATCATTTTGGTTATGACTTCTTGGAAGAAAATATGAGTGCATGTATAATAGTTCATTACAATATTTATTTACCACAATTTCACTCCACCATAGAAAGAGTAATCTGATCTGCTCTTATCTGTTTACTGCCTCAGGCAGCATGCATAGAAGAACGAGATTCACAGACCACTTTGGAGATATCCTTAAAGGCAGAAAAGGCTTAAAGATAATATTTTGCTTTCTCCAAAGAATTTCAATTGGACAGGAAACCTTTACTTAAAACAGATATTTGATCTAATGGTAATTCTTTAAGGATTTATACCAACACTGCATAGCAATTTAGAGAAGCGTAGAATTAGGATTTACGCAAAATACTTAGGACTTATCTGGAATATAGCTGGAGACTGGTATCCAAATGTTACCTTGAATCAATAGGATTAAACTTTTAAAGACAGGTATTCTCACTGCAATTAATAGGCAGCATTTCAACAAGCAGGACACATGTTTGCTTTCCACCAAGATGCTGCTTCAGTGCCATTTCAGTTCCAGCAAAAGATGGGTTAACATCACAACTGATATTTTGAGGTGTTTAACTGTCTGCCACGCAGTTTGTTGAATATTCCTTTTTTTCCTGCAATCACAGTGCAAGTCTGTATATACAACTGAGACTGAGAAATTAATATTAGTCTGTATCCTCACAGGCTTCCATAAACTAATAACTGGTAATGCTAGAAGAGCTTTACTGTGATAATGTAAGCTGCTTTTCTCTATAAAGCAAGTCATAACATTTCCATGAAATAGATCCTATTAAAAAAAAAGGAAAATCTACTGTTGATTAGAAATTGCCACTGAAGGATATTTAGCATTAATAGTGACATTCATTCAGGATTCATTTAATGTCAGAAAAAGAGGGGCCTGTGGTACCTATAAATTAAAAAATATACTGAAAATGATATAATTAGCATTTTTTAGCTATGCAGCTAAATATAAATGATGATACTAACAACAATATGGAAACATTTTGCAGCACAGAGAGACATAACTGTTCAGTTTTGGGCCCCTCACTACAAGAAACACAGTGATGTGCTGGAGAGTATCCAAAGAAGGGCAATGAAGCTGGTGAAGGGTCTAGAGCACAGGTCTGATGAGTGGCTGAAGGAACTGCGGGTGGTTTGTTGAGCCTGGAGAAGAGAAGGCTGTGAGGAGACCTTGTTGCTCTTTACAGCTACCCGAAAGGCTGTTGTAGCCAGGCAGGGGTTGTTCTCTTCTCCCAGGTAACAAGTTATAGGATAAGAGGAAATGGACTCAAGTGTGCTGGGGAGGTTTAGATTGGATATTTGGAAAAATTTCTTCACAAGAAACATTGCCAGTCTGCCCAGGAAGTGGTTGACTCACTGTCTCTGGAGGTATTTTATGTGACAAAAAGATGTGTGCGTGTAGTGCTTAAGGACAGGATTGAGTGGTGGACTTCATAGGGTTAGGTTTATGGTTGTACTCAGTGATCTTTAAGTCATTTTCCAATCTAAAAATTCTATGACTCTGAGTACTAAACATATTATGTGAGTTTGTAAGCCATGTGAACTGCCACAACGAAAAGACCTGTAGTTCTATGTAGGACACCCTTAAGTATAAAAAAAAAAAAAAGGCTAGACAAATCATAAGTACAAAGACTGCAAGTAAGATACGAGATGGATAACTGGCAAAGCCAAAACCAATACATGCATTATGATGAGCATAACTCCAGCACTCCTTATCGGGAGGAAAACTGCAGCATTGAATATCGTGCATAAGAGAGGAAAATTGGAAAAGAAAAAGGACAAACTGACTACTGTCCCAAATTCATTCATTAAACAGCTTTCAAGCCTGATTACCTCTGTAGCCATGTAGCTATGAGCCATAGCCATCACTACTAACTACATGGGCTAACTGCATCACTCCAAACACATCAGCGCTGTAGTAGTAGCTGACTTTGAGTATAAGTGTATAAAATAAAATTTTCTGTATGTAGTAATGATTAATATTAGATCATAAATTAATATTAGATAAAAACTAATGATTAGCCAAGTGATTGTTGTTAAATAGTTTAGTCAGGAAAGTTTTCTTTTACAGTTAAAAACTGACTTGATATGTCAGTCTTCTGAACCTTCCCATCACAGTGGTCTTAACTGTCCAATTGTCCAGGGTTTGGCCAGGGTAGAGTTAATTTTCTTTCTAGCAGCTGGTGGAATGCCATGTATGGGAGTCAGGATGAGACCAGTGCTGATAACACACTGATGTTTTCAATTGTTGCCAAGCAGTCAAGGACATTTCAGGTTTTCATACTGCCCTGCCAAATAGAAGGTGGGGTGGACACCCAGGAAACTGGGAGGGGACACAGCCAGGACAGGTGACTCAAACTAACCAAAGGGGATATTCTATACCATGATAAAATGATTAACATAAAGGGGGGCCAGTGGGAGGGAGGAGTGAGTGACCGTGTGATGGTCAGCTGCTGGCTGGGGCAAACCACAACATGGATACATAAGCATATACATATATCCCATTGAAAAATTAACAGTATACCTACATGCAGGTGTCTACCTGTTAGTGTTCACATCTGCATTAGGTGTCTAAATGCCAGTCATAACATTTAGTCAATGGAGTATTGCCACTACGTTCCTACTTAAATTATTCTTCTTCCTCTATTGATGGTATTGATTAGATGTCTGTTGATGACAATGACTCCTCTTTTGACTCATGGTGAGCCTGCAGTGAGCTATCTGACTGGACTGGAGTAGAGTCTTCGGGTTTAGTTGGACAAATATAGGAAATCAGTGCCATTTTAAAGATACTAGAATATGCAAGACATATGGAGCAGTCACATAAGACCCAGGACTTGTAAGACTGTTGTATCTCTTTAGAGTTAAAGTTAAAGGTCAGGTGCGATATCCTGAGCCATCCAAAATGATAGTACAGGCCTGTGTTTAGGCTATAATCTTTTTGCTACAGTCTTATTTTGTTTACTACAAAGTCTGATTTTATCTGGCTTTTGTTTCAGTCATTCATCTAACCTTTCTGGAAAATACATATCTTTGTCACTACTTCCTATAATATAGACAGGCTTTTAAAAACAGATGTGAGCCAGAGACAATGCCTTTCCAGTGGAAAAAAAAAAAAAGAAGATATGGTTGGGAAATGAACTCCTGTAATGGATCAGATTAATTAGAAATTTAGTATTTTTGGAATTAATCTGAAATTATTATTTAAACATTTTTTTGTTATTTGTGTTGGCTGACTTAAGATAGAGTACTATACTTAAGATATATAGAGTACTATACTTAAGATAGAGTATTATTATAATTAATGACAACATGCAATCATCTTAAGATTTTCCTATTTTCATTTTCTTTTTTCACATGGAACATATTCATACCAAAAATGAAAGAAAAATTACAAGTGAAAGAACACCGAAGGTGTTTCATTTCTTGCTCTATGAAATGAATGCATATCTTTACTTGAGAGTAGTTTATGCAACTTGCCTATTTTCCATTATCTTATTTTCTTGTATTTGATCAATACTTCTTCTGGAAGTATTTATACTAATAAATCTGTTACTATTTCTTTGATTTATAAAAACCACTGAGATTAGAAACTGAAATAACCACTGCTCCTCTAGAACGGAGAACATGGCAAAGCCAGTTTTACCCTTGAAAAAGTTACAATGCTTCACTCCCTATAACATGACTTATACATTCCAGGACACAGGTTACATTAGATCATGTCAAAGCAGATAGTTTGACATACGCAGAAGTGTGTATCAGCTTGACAATTAGATAAAAATCAAAAAGTATCTACTTGCTTTAGAAAAAGTCCTATGGATGAAGAGAATCATACTCATCATGGTAAATGGTTGTATAACAACAGTCATGAATGGTGGTGGTGGAGTGGAAGATGTTTAAGGTATTTTTAAATAGCGGTATTTTTCAATAGCAGTATTTTAACAATGACTAAACCAGTTTTTTTAAAAAAAAAACTACTTTTGCTTGTGTCCTGGTTCCGTCCAGCTAACTCCCCCAAGCAGCCAGCACAGGTGAGCCGAGCTGGCCAAGGGTGCTTTCCACACCACCTGGCATCACACACCCATACAGAGTCTGGGCGAGGAGGGGCAGGTCTGGGCGGCTGGGGGCAGTCCAAGTGCACTCATGCGTCTGGTCACTTAAACGTTATCGCCTCGTCGGGCCAGTAAATGCCCCGCGGTGCTTGCGCTTGTGCGCGTCACGTCCCGGGCTCTGCTGCTCCCCCTTCCCTCCCCTTGCCGTGTCGTGCCGGTAACTGCCCCTGTCCCACCCGCGGGGCTCTGTCTGTCTGTCTGTGCCCCCGGGGGAGGGGTGAGAGAGCGGCGCGGGGTGCTCAGCCGCTGCCTGGGGCTGAACCATGGCGGCTTGCTGTATGCTGGAACATCTGTGCTGAAAAGTAATAAAAGTAATTCTTGGCAGCCTGTTGAAAAAACTTTGTGTGTTGAAATTATTGCAGTTAGCTTTTCCCCTGCTTTTACAAAAAAAGTTCACAGACCACCTTAGAAATAGGTAACTTGGAGCTTGACATAGTTTTGTTTCTTGATTATATTAGAACTGTCATCAGAAAATAGAACAACGTGGCTTTGGACATGACTGTGCTACTCTCTCTGGATTAAACTGTTCTATCAATTAGCATTATCTCTCTGATCTCATTGCAGCTGTTTCTGTCCTGACAGTTTCCCTCATCCATTCCTAATACTCTCCTACACCGCCTTTACTTTCAGACACTCTTGACACGAACACAAACTTTTCTTCCCTGTAGGAGAAAGGTCAAAACAACCCCTGAGTGATCCTCCTCTTCTTTCTAAAAGATGTAGAAAAATCCAGCAGCTATAGGATCTGGCCGTTATACACTTTTTATATTAATGTCTTTTTTAATGCTTTTTTTTTTTTTTTTTTTACAAACTCAGATATTTCTCCTGAGTCTCCCTCATCTCTCACAACAGTCTGGCATTCAAAGCATTTAAATGAGGATAAAATATCCATTAGGTAAACCTGTTGGCATGATACTCTCCAGATTGAAGACACAGTTTGTGTTAATATGATGAGCCCTGAATAACTAATGGAATGAAAACAGCTAAGAAAAGTTACCACCCATATATTCTACAGATCCTGCCATGCATGCCTGTCTTTATCATTTGAGTTGTGGCTTTCAGGATGTGCTATAAAATCAAAGTAATAACAACATAGTCGTATTTCTCAGAAGAAATATTTCCGCTCCATAAAAAAAAAAAAGGAGTTCCTATGGCTTGTACAAATTCTATGAGTTCATTTGCAAGAGCCTGTGGACACATACCAGTTTATGTGTCTATTACAATTGCATAACACTAATATATGTGTTAGGATGTGGATTGCCGGAATTGTTT
The DNA here is from genome assembly GCA_027925045.1 of Hypotaenidia okinawae. NCBI lineage: Eukaryota > Metazoa > Chordata > Aves > Gruiformes > Rallidae > Hypotaenidia > Hypotaenidia okinawae. The sequence continues at coordinate 76,827,440 of BSDF01000003.1, read as the reverse complement.
ACCTTCCACAAAGAAGTGGTTGTTTGCCCACCAGAGCCTGCAGCTGGGGGAACATGAAAAATAGCAGCGTTTCTGTTTAATGATGTATGCATGAATAAGTGGGATGGCAATCACTAATTCTGAAGTGGTTTTCTTGCTGCACAGAGGAATGGAAAATATTAAGGGAGTCTGGACTGATCAAAGTGTTAAGTCCCATCTTAGAAGGTGTCATTGTCACAGTTTTTGAAACTGCTCTCAGTATTTCAATTCACTTATGTCTTAAAAAATATTTTGTTCTACAAACTCTATTAAAAGAAAAAAGTGGTTTGTGGACATTGTAATTGATAGAAAGGTATTTTTATTTTTTTGGATAAGTCTTTGATGATGAGTCTGCCCATCCCCTTAAAGCAACTGCATTTTTGTATCTTTATACTGGCTTGCCACCCATGTATCAGATTAATGAGCCATATAATGTTGGGAAAATAGTGTATCATTTCATAATCAGTGCATGAAAAAGTGAAAGGGAGGAGAAGACAATAGCAGCATATTTGGAGAATTTATGGCTCAGGGCAATGGACCAAAACAGAAAACAAGAACAACAGCTAGGCAAGGATGAGGTGTAGCTCACCTGGGTGGAATTTACTGGTTCTATCCATGAATAGACCATCATTGTAACATGTTGCAGGCACCTGGTGATTATTTGTTCTCCTTATAGTATTATCACAATGTGTTACTCTAATCAGAAAAATAGGATATTTGTCATAGGTTAGTGATTTGGAATTATATAATCAATTTCTATATGCTATTTCTTCTACCTTGTGGTAAAAGGAAAAAAAGAAAGAAAAATGTTTCCATAAGCAACTGTTAGCCAGCCTGATTTGAAGAGAATAGGTGTTGTGGACAGCACAACAGCTCAGATGAACTTGATCAATTAAATGCATCATAAATTACAACCAAAAATACCCATAAAACCCACAAAAACAAAACCAGAAAAGCAAATTAATATCAAATCAGATATTGACAAATCTCAGGAAGCATGTTAACACTGCCTCTGACCAACAAGGGAGCAAGAAGCGAAGCAATAGACTGCAAAGGATGAAGTAATAAATAATTACAGAATGTAGTGAGACAATGAAATATCTTTTTCACTTTAAGCCTTTTAATAATGATAGAAGGAAGATACATGGGCACAAGGGATCACTAAAGAAAACTCTTCAAGTTTTCATTGACTTGAAACCAAAACATTGTTTGATCTCAACATTACTTGTTATGAGATGCATCTCTTATGTTCTCAGCCCTCCCATTTTGCATTCTAAATAAACATGTTTTTTTCTTGCCTTGAAAACCTCTTGGTTTTGCCTTCTATACCAAAATCTACTTCAGATGATCAAGACATGACATTATTCATCTATTCCATGGCTATAACTGGAGAAGTAGCTGCTGCTTTTTAGTTCTCAGACACAAACATATAGCTTTACCAATAAGACAGTGCAGTATGGACTCACTAGGAATGCTAAAAAGCTTGCATCTTTCCATTTTAGACTAACGTTTTCCAACAACAAATTCATAAGAGGCTCTTGCCTTTTCTAGATTTCCTATGCTTTCATCTATTGTCCTCCATGTATTTCTCATTTTCATGGAAACAAGAGTTGACTTCAACAACATGAAAACATAAAAATGATCAGCCCATTTCAACTCACTGTCTTTCCTCTGAAAGAGCATATATTAAATGAAACTTAATGGTGTCTAAATGATTGTGAAACAATATATTCTCCTTTAAGAAAAAAATAAAATTAAATAGAAACTTGTAGCACTGAGGACTAGGGTGATGTTAAAGACTCATTTCACACTACCTCAGTATTTTTAGAGATGATTTTTTGATCTCCCTCTTTTTTTTCTTTTTTACAGTCTTAACTAAATTAGTTCAAACAATATTAACAATGAACACTTGTGGTTGGAAAATATATTCTTACTTGAGTCATCCAAACTACCAGCATATTTCACTGACAAGCATATCTAAATGTCTTAGCTGTCTGGGCCTTCCTATTCCTCGACATCATCAGAAAAGCAACTGTGAGTCCCATAGCAACACTGTCCACAGAGCCAACTCAGCTGCTGTTTCAGTAAGTGACATGTCTTAATGAAGCTAGAATAAGTGTCATTCATGTAGCAATGTTCTCCGAACAGCTATCTTAGAAGCCTCTGTGGCTGTGCTTCTCACGAGTGAACTGGTTCGTTGAAATTTATATATGTTTACCATGGAGAAATGAGAGGATGGAGAGAAAGGAACCATTCCTTTCACTATCACAATCTGCACATTTTGGCTGTTAAGTATCCACAGAGAAGCCTCTCATCATTGCATTTACAGTGACAGCCCTGTTTATTAACTTCTTAAGATTTATGTGGCTGTATCTTGAATGTATCTAACAGAGCTTTAGACCATTAGTTATTGTCGATAACACAAAGGCTTTGTTTGCAAATAAGTTTAGTTAATTAGATTGATACAATAGCTTTTACAAGGTTAATAAATGTCTTAACACAACTGTGTTTGAGTACTTCCAAAATAAAAAGGCACAAGTGCTTAAATTTACCCTTGAAACAAAGGTCTATAAATTATACAGGTCAGGTGAGAAGCATGAGGTTTCAAATATATATATATATATATATATATTTTCTCCCCTGTCCAGCTGAAAAGGGGAGTGATAGACTGACTTTGGTGGGCATCTGGTGTACAGCCAGGGCTAAAGCACCCCACACAGTGTGGAAGTTGGATTTCTTCAGCCTTTAAAAAAAAATCAAAACCAGAATCCAAACCCAAAACAAAACCCAACAGCAAAAAACCCCCACACTTGGAGCTATTTAATTCCTGTCTAATGAAAGGGTATAAGGGAGATACCACCACAGCTTTCTGAGGGGCACAGTAGAGATGCAAGAGACAGTTGGCACAAGTTGGAATGCAGAAAACTCTGACTTTACATGAGGAAAGGAAAAATACCTGACCTTTGTCAAACACTGGAACAAATTGCCCTGAGAGACTGTGAAATTTCTTTCTTTGGAGACACTCAGAACTTTAATGGGCACAGCCCTGAACAATCCAATCTGTTCTAACTTAAACTCCTTTGAGCAGGATGTTGTACTAGATGATCTCCTAGATGATCTCTGGAGGTCCCTTCCAACCTACATGATTTTATGACTATAAGATTATGTTCATCATCCCAAAAGTAATTCAGTGCGAGTCTTATCAAATCTCAACCTTAGTCATGCTGTTTATAGAAATGTAATAGTGCTTAGACCACTCCTCTCAGCTCAGTGCCATAACAACACAACTGAAGGAACAATGAGGTCATACATAGGTGAATCCTTTTTCAAAAATTATTTTTATTTCTGCTAGGTGCAGGATTATCATCACTCTTCCAGTGATTTGAGGTTAAGAATTGAGGTTAAGTGACTGAACTGAATCAATGAATGAAATCTGTAAAAAGTATAATAGTTGAACAGAGAACCAATTTCCTGATCAGTACCTTAATTACACCATGTTTGGAAATGTTCTCTTAAAAAAGGTATTGTTGACTGGAAATTAATTTTACATTTCTAGATTTAAACAAAAAGATATTTTGAATAGCTACTTTCCACCTTACTATTCTCATAGCATTTAATCTCTTTTGTGAGCTATAATGCAAAAAAAAAAAAAAAGCGGAAGCTTCTTATAATGCATATCTCGAAGTAATAGATTTTGCCATTTTTAATTTCATGAATTATCATATTTCTTAATATTTCACTTATTTCAGTGGATCAGAAAGAGTCAATCTTAAAATTTACTATATTAAGGTAGTGTTAAAACTTAATAGCAGAATACCTGAACAATTAATTTGCTGCTGCATAGACATATGGGTCCATCAGGTGCTTGAAGTCTTATTATACAGCGATTAAGCCACTTTTTTTCACTGAGGAAATTACTGCATGATTAAAATGTTTTGTACTGTTTCCTGGAGAAATCTGTCATTCCACAATGAAACAACTGAAGAAATTATAGGTTGAAGAAGTAAATGAGTTTAGTGTTTAAGCTGGTCTCAGGACAATATTCATTAACACTTGGTAAAGACTTTTAATGTGAATAACTCATAAGAGATTTAAACATTTATGTTCTTATATAGTCTTAATGTCCTAAACTCAAATAATGTTGGAGATTTTTTAAGACAGTAGAGTAGTAGAAAGAAAGTATTTGATATTTTTTAAATTTTTACCCTTTATAATAGTTTTGTAAAATTATTCAAAAACCAGTTACACAGTCTTTTCCTCTTCCTGTTGATTTATGGGTAAATATACTGTATGAAATACAAACATGTTGTTTTACTCTAAAACAAATAAAATTGGATACTCATGTACTGTATAAAAATCTTTTAGTGAGTCCCAGTCAATTCTACGCAATCATGTAGAATGCAGTTTAAACATCTATTAGAAACATAATCAGCACTCATTTAGATTGATTCCCACTTTGTTTCCTCATATTATACATGTTTTTTTGAAAATATTTGTATTGACATTTCTAGTTTTGCTACAGTGGTGTTTGAATGAGAGCATTTATCTGCTCACAAGAGAAGAAAGAAGAATTTGACAGGAATTTGTAAAACTCTTCAACTTCAGAGAATTTCCTACTCATTTTTTCTCTTTTGCTCTCATACACTAGTCTCTCTTGAAAATATAAGGCTTTAGAAGAATAAAAGTTCATATGTACATACCAATTAAGAAAAGCTATTGGACTTCATATTTCCACAAATTCAGAAATGAAGATCTTGTTGATGAAAATAAAATCTGATCAGAAATAAAAGACCCTTAGTGAAAGTTTCATGGTTTTTGAAGTGAAAACAAGATATTTTGGTTGACAAATGAAGTCTTTCCAAATGCTGAAATACTAATCATTGATTATACTTCAATGCCTCTTTGCCTATGGTAGTATTTGTGCGAGTAAAACAAGCTAAAACCTGCCATCTGACTGCGAGTTAGAGCAACTTGAACCAGTTTAGCAAACTTTCTTTCCCATCTGTATAGCTTCATCTATACTGTCCATGAGGACCGGTTCTTATCTTACAGGATATGTGACCATATTTGACCATTGTCTAAGAGATTGTTACTTAGCATTGGACAAAAGTATGGCAAAGAGCGTACTCACACTTAACCATGTTAGAGGAGTGGACAACAGAATTTTACTTGAGTGGTTGTCCTACTTTGCTCATTAATTTTGACTTATGGATCAGGCTGCCTAGCCAGACAGGTATGCTGGAATGTCTTGCAGTGGTCTGGAAGAGAAGATGCAGTGATGTTTGGTGAAAGACATAGCTTGTTCAGACTGATTGTCACAAGAAGAAACAGAAAAAAAATTGAAGCTTGACAATTCAGTACTCATTGTGCTTATCCAGGAGCTTATGACACCCTTCATCACACATTAAAACTTTTAGGAGTTTTCTGTCCCCCATACTGGTAATTATAAAAGTCATTTAACACAAATGATAGGTCTGTGTCATTTTAAGACTGCTGGTTCTCTGGTGTTCAGTTTAGGAGGACAAATGGATGTCATATTGAATGAACAATTTAATAAAATAATTTTTTTAACAATTCAGCTCTGATGATGAAAGAGTTTTCTGACATATTAAAAGGACTTTGTTACTAGCATCATTTCTTTCTCACTCTTTGTCCTAAGCTAGAGAAGGCCCTGGAGAACATTCACTGCTTATGAGTGCCTGACTGGAAAGAAGTACCAAATTATCAAGCTAGTGGCAGCGCATCATTTATCTAGAGCACACAGTATTTCAGTGTTACATGATTAAACGACATAACAGTGAATGAAAAACTCTAGAAATTTCTTGGTACAATCCTATCACGATTAGCAGCCTGAGCAGTCATACCACCACTCTGCTGCCAGTGGTTGAGGGACCATACTGCAAGCACTGATGTCACTGAAGGACTCAGAACTTTGACTGGCAGAATGTAATCCTCACTACTTATGCTAATCAGACACACTGGCACAAAGAGGCTAATGAAGATGACCAGGCAAAACAAGAATGGCAAGCATATCAAGACTTAATGTATTATTACCATATGGGTTTTCAGTTCAGATCAAGGATGTAGTCTGGGTTCTTCAGAAAAAAAATCATAGTGTGACTCTCTGCTACCAATAGAAATAACTCTTTATTGGAAAGCATAGCGTACACTAATGCAGCATTTGATTATAACTAAGTACAGAAAAATGGAAACAGAACTCCTGGATAGGGTCAGCAATCATCTATGCAAATTCAGGGTATATTCTCTGTAATAGGGTGCTGCATGAGGCTCCTGGGCCTGCAGGATCCCCCAGTCAAGATGAAGGGCAGGCTCAGAGGGTGCTGGGGGAGCCCCAGTTCCTCCAGCAGCCAGTATCAGGCACCTCCCTGGGGATGGTCTGACGGCCCTGGTGGCCTGAAATGGACAGGTTGTGTAGTCTCTCTGGCATACGGGTAGAGACAGTCAGGGGTTGATGGTGCCCTCAGGGCCCTGACACTACTTTCATGATAAATTACTCATCCATCATGTTACATTTCTTAAACATGAAAAAACCCTGAAGAGTTCACAATTGAGAGGAGAGAAGAAATTTCCCCCTTAAGGGAAATTTTCCTGACAAAGCTTTTCATGATAATACATCTAGGTAGTTTTAAAGCTTTTAGAGAACTGTCAAAGGCATTTTGGAATAGAAATTAAAGAAATAAACAATGTCAAATAATTTGGATTCTTTATTTGTAATTATCAATAAAATCTGTTCTTTATAGTTTGGAAGATTTTCGTGTTGGAAACAGTGAGAATTCTATGTATGATGTTTAGTGTAATTAGCAATTGAAATTGCAAGAGTATTATTTCAGCAGAAGGTTTGGACAAAAGAAGCACATAAAGTGGATTTAGTCAAAATTTCTTTTTGACCCACTGTCAGAACCTTATAGTGGTGCTCTGAATTGCCCTCTGGGAGGATCTGTCTTTCCAATAACTATAGATTTACTTCATAACTCAGACCCTGATGCTACATCTGTGCTAATAAACTAAGTAAGACCAGGACAGAAGCATGAGCACTGGCCACTGATGATCCATACTGCTCTACTCTTAGCATCAGCATTGGCAAGACTTTGGCCTTTGTTACCTGGCACACTCAGGACACAGCTGGGACTTAGCAGAGACTAGAAATATTTCCAAAAGGCAGTCTGAAGACAACCATCTTTCTACAGAGGCCAAAGGAGTTTAACACTGTAAATATGGCCAGTCTGTGAAAGCATGTTTCTCAATCAAGGAGACAATGCCAAAGCCGTGTATTTCACTGGGAAGTGGCCAAAGTGACCACTTGATTAATTCTGCATAAAATTTTAAGAAGATGAATTAGGTTTCACTCAATGAAGTAAAAGAAGCCACGCTCATAGCAGTAAATAACTGCTTTCAAGTCTTTCCAAAGCCTGGGCATTTTGAATATACCCAGTCATGAAATAGAAATTTCCCCCTGCTCTTGCACACTGCCTCATTTTGGTTTGTACTCAGATAAAGGTATACAGTTTGTGCCCATATGATTGCATCTGTGTATCTGAAACACAAGAAGTAAGTTTTATGTGAACAATAAGATCTTCTTAGAACAGGCTGTCTTATACAGCATTAAAAGATTAAAGTATGTTCATCAAAATTGAAGTTTCAAGTAGCCTGTCCGAACAATTCTAATAATAATGAAACAGAAGCATGTCTCCCTATCCCACTCTTTGTTTAGTTCTGATGGTTTTAGATTATTTATGGTATAATTGCATTGAACTTTTACAAATTTCTGTGATGTACAAACCAGACACTTAACAAATTCAACAATAAAAACTTTTAGATTTAATTTTAAAATCACTTTATCTCAAGCCTCAAGCAGATGAAACAGGTGCATGTACTAGGTAACATCATAAGAGATTTAAGCATCTTACTAATTGAAGATGTGTGCAGGGTTCAAACAAAAGGATAGACTTATTAAGAGAATTAGAAACAAAAAAAAAAATCACCTAAATTTGTGCTAATCAGCCTAAATATTAGGTGCTTAATAGTTCATTGTCTAAGCCAAAGATAGTAATGCTAAGCTTCTTTTATAGTTAATTGAGAGAAATAGGCACCTTCAAATGGTTCATGTTATCCCAGAAAAGATGTCCAAGGGGAGATGAAGCACTCTCTAGAGGTTCCTATTTTCTTGTATTAAGAATTCAGGAAAACCAAAATTATTTGCAATGAGTTGGATAATTAACTGTTAGACATGTAATATTAGGTCAGAGATATCCCACAAAACTCTAGAATTTGCTGGGTTAAAATATATTTTACACACCTGAAACTGGAGCTCTGAAAAGTAAGTAGGTTACTAATACCTTTGCTTTAATTTGGGAACAGAATGAACATCGAATCCAGATCTGAGTAGTATTCAATTCTTTCTCAGATTACTCTAAATCCTTCTCTATGTATTACAGACAGTAAGAGAAAAAAATTGTACAGAACCCCATATCTTTAAAAACAATGGACAGTATGTACCTATACTAAAAGTGTATATTTGAAACTTATGTAGAAAAGTAGACGTTTTCACTTGGTTTAATCCATGTCCAAATTGTAGGAAAACTTTTATCAAGATTAGGGAATGTGAAGTCATTTGATAGGTCATCTGTGAAGACCAAGGACTAATGCATGAACAGATTCTTCAATATTTCATCCAAATAGAGGCAAAACACTCATCATTGATTACTAGATTTGCCTTTAAGTAAAAAGTGAAGTATGCACTCTCCTACATACAATTACCAGGTCAAAGCTGCTTTTACTTAGATGAAAATTGTTCTTAGCTGCTCAACCATGTTTTTCATTTGTACTAGGGCTTATATCTATCCTGCTGTCTTAAATATTTTAGCATTCCCTTTATCAGGAGAAGTTAAAAATTCAAATAAAATCAACATCTGAATTACTGAATTACAGTTGCACTAGTCGTAAAAATCATAGTTCACTGAAAACTAACAAACCAAGCCCAGTGCCTGAACAGAAATGACACTGTCTTACCTTAAGACATTGTGTGAGCTGGGGGTTCTCTGGGGCTTGGCACCCTGGCCTGGCAGGCAGACAGGATCTTTCCCACCACCACAACAAGGAGCAGAGGAGCTGGGGGAGCACCAGGAGCAGCCTCAGTCCTGACAGTTTGGCAGCTCTCTGGGGACAGATCCATGGGCTGGGATTGGATGTGGTTGGGACCTGTGGATGGACAGGGTTGGGCTGTGGAAAGCTGGAGACCAGCCTTGCTGTGGCATTGATCTTGCAGGGCCAGTGATGGTTGGCTTTGGGCACTGAAATAGGCTTCTGGGCTTTGAGCAAGTTGGGGGAGACACAAGAGACACTGGTCAAGGGAATGGCATCTTATTGCCCTCAGACCCCTAATATCATATACTTCATGGATACCTGCAAGACAACTAAGAAATTACTGAAGTTACTAGCAACCCTGTTCTAACAGGATGCACTTGGATTGATAGTACAGAGATGGTAATGGGAAACTTTAAAAAGGGGGAAAAAATGAGCAGGGGAAAAAGGAATAAAAGTCTTGTTTTAAAATACAAAGCATAACTCATAAAAAGAGTTTCATCTTTCGCTTCAAAATCGATTTTGTGAAAACAATCTGTTGCTTGGGCCTGTTATTTGTTTATAATTGAACATGTCAACAGGGAGGTATTATAAGCAGAAATTAATTTTAAGTAGACAGAAACAATAGAGATCTGGGAGAGTACACTGCACAATTTTCTGGCCTGAACATCGTAAATACAACTGTTAACTAAAAATTCCAGTTTCAATTTTTTTTGGTGCTTTGCTTTTAGTTACATTTCTGCAACCTGGACTGAGAGTAATGGGGATGCACAAGTGAATCTGAAGGCAACATTTGACCTGCAAAAATCTTTATTATTGCTGATCCATGAGTCAGATACAAGGAAAATAAACTTCTAAATCCCATTCTTAAAAAAAGGTTATGATTTCAAGTAAGGCATAAACTGCAGGAAACCTTGACAAAGAAAAAGCATAGCAGATGTAAATATAAATAATTTTTTTTTTACATATAGACACATGCATTTATATATATATATAAAAATGAGGTTAAATAACATGCTTGTAACTTTAGGAAAAAACAGCTTCATTTCGTTGCAAAGAAAGACTGGTGGAGTATCGCATTACTATTTAAGACCTGAACCATGCAAAACCAAATTATAGAGTAGGTCTTAAAAACACACAAAAAACCATCAACCAACCCAACCACAAACACTCCCCACAGACAAAAAATATTCCAAACAATAAACCCCAAACTAAAACAAAACAAAACAAAACAAAACACCCCACAAACATACTCCCCAATCTATATATCTGTTTACCAGATGAGACCTGCAGGTTATCAAGATTTTTTTTTTTTTTGATTCTTCATGTATCTTCCTTTAAAAAAAAAAGGAATATGTACTTAATTTTTTTCACATGATTAGAAGATACGTTTGCTGACTTTTAGTGTTGTTTGATTGTTGATAGCTTTTGGTACACATTTCTTTCCATTACTTACTCTGTTCAGTGCTCTGACAATTCTTATTTCACCTTTTTGTCATCATCCTTGAAATAATCCACCTTTATTTGACTATTATAATGATTTTTTCACTGGTCTACTAACATTTTATTTATAGTTTCCTAAGATGACAATGACAAGCATCTGCAAAGCATATTTGTGATATTTCCATTTTTCACTCCTATTTTCACACTCTCATTAGAGGCTGATACTGAAAGTTGTGTCACTGCTGTATTCATTTATTCGTTTGCCAAACCTATCACTTGTGGATTTGTTATGGAGTAGTCATACTTTCACTAATAATTTTGCAGCTGATATCAGAAAGTTAAACATGTCAAAGAATGCATTCATTATAAGTGAAGGAAAAAACAACTGTCCTCTGAGTCAGTGAATAACAAACTACACTGTAAAAAATGTCTTATTATTAGCTGTCAGAGTCAGGACTGGTGATTAGCCCCATAAATTCACAAAAAACCTAAATACTGTTGGTGGATGCAAGTTATTACTCAAGTATGATAGCTAGACAGTCTTTAACAAAGCATTAGATATGAAGAATATGTTCATACAACATTCAATGATGGAACTTTCCTCTAGTGAGTAGCTAAAATCAGTAAAAAATAGGAAAAGTTCCTTGTTCTAGGATTTTGTTGTTCGTTTTTAAGTTAAGTGCAGAAAGTATGTTTATTAGTGAAGCCAAAATCGATGTAAGGTGGATAAGGAGCACCACTGGAGGTCTCATGAATATTTCCGGTCAGTTAACAATTCTAATTTGTGAAATTCATAAGTAAATTCTAGATCTGACTTTTTTGCCTGGAAGAAAAATTATTCTACTTCATCTATGATCACAGGAGACATCTCCAAAAACCACATTAAACAAACCTGTTTTTCACTAAACCTGTATTAGATTTTATGAATAGCTTATTTCTTCTTCTCTTCTCTTACAACAGTTAATACAAGACTGAATTCTTATTTCACTGTCCAAAACTGAGTAGAAGAGCTGAGATTTGTAATTGAATAAACTATGCCCTATGTGCTCTGTACACACTAGTTGAAACAGGCAGAAAAGATGTTTTTATTTTCGGTTTGTAAAGAATCATAGAATCATTTAGGTTGGAAAAGACATGTAAACTTGAGTCCAACTGCAAACCTTACATACCAAGTCCACCATTCAACTGTGTCTGTAAGCTCTACATCTACACAACTTTTAAATACCTCCAGGGATGGTGTTTCAGATACTCCCCTAGGCAGACTATTCCAATGATTGACAATGCTTTTGGTGAAGAAATTGTTCCTAATATCCAATCTAAACCTCCCTTGGCACAACTTGAGTCCATTTCCTCTTGTCCTATAACTTGTTATTTGGGAGAAGATACCAACACCTGGCTACAACCTCCTGCCAGGTAGCTGTAGAGAGTGATAAATTCCTCCTTTTCTCCAGGCTAATTAACCCCAGTTCACAGAGCCACTCCTCATCAGACTTGTGCTTTACACCCTTCCTTGAGCCACTCCTCATCAGACTTGTGCTCTAGACCCTTCACCAGCTTTGTTGCCCTTCTTTGGACATGCTCCAGCAACTCAGTGTCCTTCTTGTAGCTAGGGGAGCCCCAAAACTGAACACAGTACTTGAGATGCAGTCTCTCCAGTGCCAAGTACATCTGGACAATCACCTCCCTAGCCATTTCTGATACAAGCCAGGATGCTGTTGGCCTTTTTGGCCATCTGGGCACACTGCCAGATCATATTCAGCCAGCTATTGACTACCACTTCAAGGTCCTCTTCCACAAGGCAGCTTTCTAGCCACTCTTCCCCAAGGCTGTACTGTTGCATGGGCTTGTTGTGACCCAAGTGGAGGACTTGGTATTTAAGCTTTTTGAATCTCATATAGTTGACCGTAGTCCGTCTATCTAGCCTGTCCAAAGACCTCTGCAGAGCCTTCCTAACCCAAAATTGTCACCTCTGCCCAACTTTCATCTGTGAATGCACTCAATCCCCTCATCCAAATCATTGATTAATATGTTAAAGAGAACAGGCACCAATACTAAGCCACTTCATGACTGTGTGTAATTCCTTCCACTACAACAGATTTTTACCCAGCAAGAGTGCACCCATCCAAGCCATGAGCAGCCAGTTTCTCCAGAACAATTCTGTGGCAAAAGGTTACATTATATCAGGTTAATTTTCAGGGATCAATGATCAAATGGATTTAATAGTCCTCAAAAGCATTTTGGAAAATTAATTGGGAAAAAAAAAATCCATCTTATTTTTTTGCTTGTCGTTCTTAAACCTATGTCCTAAGCCAGGCTTTGATCCCTTTCATGATCCAGTACACAGCTGTTACAACTGAAATATGGATTTATATACTTATGTCAATAGACTATTTCGTTCATTCAACAAAAACTTCCTTGGCTTCAATAGGTGATGATAAAAAAGAAAAAGGTAGTCTCACCTGTCTGATATCCCAAGATAGGAATAGAGCAGTGAATAGATTTGGCCTTGACAAACCATCATAAATTATTTTTGCTTAAGATTACCTCCAAGAAAAATGGTGTTTCTAGATCATTCTAGAACACTGACATAAAAAAATTGCAGTGAAAATGTTAAACACTTAAGAGTGTAGAAATTTGTATGACATACTAATTATATCAGATGATGTAAGACACAGGGATAATATGACAAAATTAAATTCTGCCACCTTAAGAAAAACTTTTCTGTTGCAAGAACATGCTCTCTTTGTTAATGTTCATCATTAAAGTGACTTATTTGAAGCACGACCTACCAGTTAAAGCATTTGACCTAACTTACAGACACAACATCCACCTGAAAAAAACTTAGAAAAAGAACCATCTTGGCCAAATCAATGACTCTAATTCAGCATAGAGCTGCAAAGAGCTCTGTGAAAGGCTATATCACTATAGGAAAGAGGGTTGGAAGAGACCCTTTGACAGCAGCTTTACCTTTCAAATATGACAAACCGATACATCCTTACCAAGTCAGTCACAGTTTCCTTTTTGATGTACCTAAGTTTCCTTTCAGATATTGGTTAAATTCACAGGTAGACCTCTGTCTGATACAAAGAACTGCAGCTGAATTTATTCTATTGGAGCTATGTTGATTTAAGAAAAATCTACTGATTAATAAGATTGACCAAATGCAATGTCTTCTCATGTTTTCCATGTGAGAAGTATAGGCCTAGTTTGTAATGAGATATGTTGTTTTGGGATGATCTTTTGTTTGTTTGCTTATTTAAATTTCAAATTCTTTTATTTGTTTTTTAAAGTGTCCTCTGTCCAACAATCATCCAGAATCTCTACTATAATGCTCCTACAGAAACTCACACACTTCATAGATTTAATTAAATCACTCTGAAAATAGAGACCACTTTGACACATTATTTGATATAGAACAATTTATCAGCTCTTAAATTCTTTGCCATACTCTAAACATTTCTGTGTAAAATCCCAAGCATTATACATTAAATCTGTAGGGCCCCTATAAGGGCTATGCCTGTACATATAATCTATAAAACATCAAAGTTTCCTACCTAAACTTTTACATTTTGAACATGTACTTATAAGACTGATCTTAACACGCTGTAATTTGCCTTTCATTTTGAACTACAAATTGAACCTTTTGTATTACTGCTCTGTATCTGAACATGATGTTCTGTGGGCCTCTATTAGTTTTGATGGGTTACCATGGAAACTGGAGAGAGAATAAGAGAAGAATATTTTTGTATGCTTAACCACAGCGAGTTACATCCTTTTCCACATTTCTGTGAAAGAAATCAGTGACTGAACATAGAGACAAAACCATATTTTTAGAGATAGGCCACAGTACAATGTATATTTTTGGACAGTTGGAAGATACTCATGACTTACACTGGATTTGCATTAAAGGCTTCTGTTCATACTAAAAGCAAGAATGCCACTTAGAACGGGAGTTTGAGCTGCCTGAAATCTTTATCAACTGACCTACCCAGCTCAAATGGTGCATGAGAGTTGAAAGGTAAACCTACCAAATTGTGCTGCATATCAAAACATCCGGAAACAACTGCTCACTCTGAACAGGACCAAAAATTCATCCCCTGGAGCCTATCAGTATGTTCTCAGCTTACAGTGACTTTTTGCCCTATCAACAGTAAAATAGCGATGAAAGATTTTGTATAAGGTCTAAATATACAAGGCTATTCAACACATAATTGTGGAAAAGAAAAACAGTAATGGAAGAATTTTTTGGGTTCTAAATAGAGTTTTAGAAATAAAAATTAAAGGGGTTTTGGGGCTTTTTTTTTAGGGTACCATTTATGAACACACGCACTCATTCACGCTCCCCTCAGTTTTTACAAATTAAAAATAAGCAGAAATTTGACAGTGATATTATGTATTACTTGCTATGTCTTTCCCCCTTTGTGAATACTTCACAAAGTATTTCATGTGGGGAAAGCAAAATAAGCAGATGAATACTTTAATATATTTATTTGTATAAATACTTTGTGTTTATATATTTACACAGTATATTTTAGACAGATATTGTGAAAAAACAAGTTACTTTATAGTGCAGCTGTATATACTTGATTAGACTTGGACCTTTTGGTCTGTTAGGTGTGCAGGAAAGATTGTATGCATTTACCTTGCAAGCAGACCAACAGATCTTTTTTTATTTTATTATTTATTTCAGTCTGTTAAAAGAAAAAAAGAAATCCAAATAAAACATCTATGGCATTCACAGGTATTCCATCTAATTTTAACATCGGACATGATTAGAAATACACATACCCTAACTGTAGGTTCAGATCTTTTTGCTTTAGGATTAAGCCTCTCTTCAAGATCCAGTAAAAATTGCACTGTTGAGGAGCTGTAAGTAGTGCATTTAAATCCTGCTTATGTGCAAATTTAACAGAAGAGCTGAGTTTTTTGGCTTTGGCCTTGGCGTGGTTTCCATCTTACATTGGGCCACTGTGACATTCCAAGAAAACATCATGGTGTCTTCCCCATTCTTCCTTGACTCATATGGAGGGAAATAGAGAGAAACTGTATGGGTAAAAAAATATAGGAGCAAATATATATATTTTTTCTGATGGAAGTGCTATACTTTTGTGTCGTTCATTACTCCTGTGATTCTGTGATTCTGTGATCTGAAAATCATGCAAGATTCATGATTCTGATGTGAGACCCATGCCTCTTTCATATGTACAACAGATGGGTATGAAATACCTTATCTTAAAAAATATTGAAAACAAAGTTATGTCCTTAGCATTCCTTTTTCCTTAGGTATAGTCCCATTTCATATGATGACTTTTGTCAATTCTTTTTTCTGACATCTTAAACACTCAATCTTGTTTTGGGACTGTAGTCTCCCAAGAAATGGGATTCCTTCAGAAAACAACACTTCTAGAACCAGGCACTGGAGTTGTCTGTGTGAGATATCTAGGTCTTGTTATGTGCATGTATATAGGTCTATAAGTTACACGTTTGGAAATCTATGGTAAAATTAAGTTTTACTGTTCTTATCAAACCTTGAGTGATGGAGTTTCAACAAAACAAAGCTCTGACTCAATTAAGATCACCTCTAAAACTTTTACTGTCTTTAACAGTGAGAACTGTTTATATGTAAGTATAAAAACACATCTTCAAATTATTTTTTAGAGATAGCTTGTCAGTCAATTATGTGCAATGTTTAATTACATTTAAATTACCATGCAGGAAGGAAAATGTAAATATTCATGCTGAGAGTGTGAGTTGATATTTGCAATGAAACAAAAAAGAAAGTAAATAAGCTCTATTTACTCAGCTATAGTTCTGGGGGATAATGGATGCTAGACTGAGTATGAACAAGTTTCAGTGGAACAGAAGACAAATTAAGATATTAAAGAAATACCCTATATAAAAAGGAAAGTGACATCTTTGGCATATATGAAAGTGACAAGAACCTTGAAGTTATATTTAATAATAAAAGTGCCCTGCATATTCCCGTTGGTTATATGTATTATCTATCAATGCTTTCACATAGGGAGAATGCATCAGTAAGAAACATTTTAATTTAAAATGATGCAAAGTGGTCCCAGTGTAAATGGAGACATTGAAAAAATGATTAAGCTATTGAAAACTGTCCAAGTACTGACAAAGTATATAAAAAGTCATCATGCAATGATGGCAGTTGTACAAGAATGAATCTAGCGCCCAATATAGATACAGTTATTATCTTCAGCTTTCACATAAAGACAAAAATCTTACAATTCTCAGTTATTCAGGTAAATTACTTAAACTGTACTTTTTGGAGAAGGGTTTTTTTTCTCCATTTGTAAGGCAAACAATTTTTCCCAATTCATATGAATCACTCTAGCATCACTGAGCTGATGTCAATTTCCATTACCAAGGAACAGTACAGAAACATTCAGAACATTTTTAGATTATACAAGGGCTGTATTGCATTCTCCATACTGATAGGTAGACAATAATGTTCTGATTAGATGGTATTTGCCTGTAGAAATTTCTTGCAGAGTTTTAGTGTTCTGAAGCACTAAAATGAAATATTCCAGAATAAAAATAATACTTTGAAAAGGTTTTTAACGAAGAAAAGAATCTTATCTTTTCATAAAATTCATGCAGTATTTTACATTTCAGAAGTTCTCATTATACTATTCTGAAAAAAGAATTGAGGATTTTTGGTAAAACACAGTTCCACACATAGGTATCATCTTTCCTATGCATTTTGACATTCTTGCAACTAGGCATAGAAGCTATTTCACTTTTGAAAAGATATTATAGTACTGCATGCACTAAGGATCTCCTGTCGCTTTGGTAATGCCATAACAATCATTCTCAGATGTAACATGAGTACCTCAAATTGCAGGTTTCTAGTAGTGACAGTTAAAAGTCAGGCCAGGCAATTTGGCCTTAAAAGAGGTCAAATTTAGCTGCTTTCAACTCTGATGATTTAAATAAACTGTAATGTGCAACATGGACGTTTAGAGACTGAAAGAGCTTCCATTTAGAAGGCATTATTTTAGCTTACATGTATTTTATACAGAGAGTTTTATCCTTTATTTCACATGTAGTCAAAGGGGTAGGGAATTAAATTAAATAAATGGGAAAAAGTAAAAAAAACACCCAAACAACCCTGCCTAAACCATATTTTTTTTTTCAGAATGGTTACACAGTAATTCATTTATTAAGATATCTGCCTTATCTCTTGCTGCTTCCAAGACTTCATATTTTAACTACTTTATCCTCAGGGTTGTAAATCCATTAGCAAGAATTGATGGACCACAGTATTCACTGATGTGTTTGTATGCTTTACTCAGGTACTAAATAGTTACATTTACATTTTTTCAGAACTGGAACATCAAAACTTTAAAGCAGATGGTTTTTTGTTTGTTTATTTTAAATTCACTGGCACGTTTAAAGAAGTGCTACATTTAGGTAGATAGTAATATTCAAAAACATCATATCAGATGAATTTGCTTTCTGAAAATAGATTTTTATTTTTACTAGGTCAAATTTTCATTGGTAAGGAAAATAATACCTACTTAATATTATTCTATTAATAATTTTTAAAACAAAATCAGAATCAGTACATTTATATTTTCCTCCGTATTTTGTGATAAAAAAGCCCCCGAGGAATAGGAGTAGATCTATCTCTAAACACTAAAATCTATGTACAGCTGGTACTCAGAAGTTTTTCTCATGAAAAATAAAAACTATTGTCTTTTATATTTCATGAAAATTATCTCACAAAAGAAGTTTAAGGTGACTCTTCTTTCTGTAAAATTTAGCAAATTTTTCACTACCCAGGCTGTTTTGGGGCCACATTTTTTCCAACTGCTTTTTCTTCAGACAAAATATTTGATGAGACACATAGGTTCCAAATTTTACCATTTGCCAATATAACAGCCACAGAAATATCATCCAAATTTTTGCATACTTACAGAAAGTATAACCAATACACCTGTGTTCTACCGTTTGAATAAATTTTTACCCCTACTCTCTCTGCCAATGATGCTGGCAAGTCAAGGGAGCTGATCTTTCCCTTCTACTCAGCACTGCTGCACCTGGAGTATGGTGCTCAGTTCTGGGCTCCCCTATGAAAAACAGACATGGACATACTGGTGGGAATCCAGTGGTGGGCCATGAAGATAAAAGAGCTGGAGTGTGTCAGGAAAGGTTGAGAGAGAGGAGGAGAGGGATCTCACAGCTGTCTGCTTCACTTGTAAGGTATATGTAAGCTTTCTATGGTTTAAGAACCATTGATGGAAAGGAAATGGCCTCAAGGCAATGGATATTTAGGAAGACTTTCTCCACCAAAAGGGTTGTTAGGCATGGAATTGTTTTTCAAGGGAAGTGGTAAGTCACTATCCCTGGAGATATTGAAAAGCCTTGTAGATGTGATGCTTAGGGGCATGGTTTAGTGGTGGACTTGGTAACGTTAGGTTAATGGTTGGACTTAGTGGTCTTAAATACCTTTTCCAACCTAAGCTGTTTTATGATTCTAGGATTCTCCTGTCACTGATGACATGATTTCACCTTACCTACATTCTAAGTAGTTCTGCAATACTGATCAAGTCTGCTGGAGTCATGGAGTGTTCTGAAAAGCAACTAAATTACCTAACCTTGAAGAAAAAGATTTTGATACAGAATTGTACCTTTAGGGAAAAAAGAACACCCCCAAAATATATATGCAATTCATCAATTTATTGTGGAGAAGAAAAAAACCAAGCATTGCAATGTTTGGAGATGGTGATTGGGTTATTTGACTTAACTCAAAATACAGAGCAAAGTTCCCAAAATAATGGCAAAGGCCATTATTTAGACACAACTAAAATACACTTTTCAAGGGAACAAGAAAAAGAGTAGTGTTTTTTTGTTTGGTTGGCTTTGCTTTCTTTTTCAAATAGTGATTAGACTGGAAAATTAGCCACTTTGGGATTTTTCAGCCAGTAGTAACAGATGGCTAAGTTAGTGATGAACCACTGAAGGGGCTGGAGAGTTGATTAGGGAGACTGACTGAAAGCATGTATCCTCAAATTGGCAGAATGCCTAGTAAAAGCAGTGACCCATCACTTACAGTAAGTCTTTAAAATATTAAAAAGGACAGATACATTCAGGAGAGGGGGAAGCTTGCCCTACTAATATTTTTTTTAATAAAGTTTGAGGTGGAAGCAATTTCTCAGTCCTTGCTTGTCTTTCTTTCTAGTGTACTTTCCCTACTCCTGTCTTTTTAAAGGGGAAAAAAGGAGAAAGTTTTGTTTGCAGGAAAAGGAGTAAGTTTTGTTTTATTAGTGATAGTTTCTTTTTAGAAAAAGAGCTACCATATAAAACCCCTTCCTTTGAAGGGGTTTCGTAATAACAGTGGAGGTTTTGGGGGTGGAGTTGGAGGAAGTTTATCTGTGGAAAATGTCTCAAATTTTAACCTGACATTGTAAAAATAGATGAAGAAACTTAATATTACACTGTGGAATAAATGTGGTCTTAGACCATAGATTTCTAAATTATGAACTATATTACTTTTTCTCTAGTACTGGATACTTGCATTATTACTCGTATTTGCTACTTTCTGTAGGCATCAATTTCCCTTCACCAAAACATTAATCTGTACAAAGGTGCTAAAAATTAGTATTTTGAAAATAGGAGTGTTTCTTTTGCCTAGAAAACTTATAATTCCACAGGGAAACGTGGCCAACCTTTGAAAAATGGAAATTTTCATTACCCAGTTTGCTTTCAGTCTTTGTTCTCTGGGTAACACCAGTACAAATGTTTATATATAGTCTAAAATGGTTAAATAGCAGCAGTAATAGTATACAGTTTAATTGTGCATCTGTCACTAGCTTCCACGTAGACGAAGCTTTTTCTTTGACAGTGGTTTTCTAACTCCTGAACATTATTAAATGTACAAGCAAATCTACTAGAACTAAAGAAAAAAATAATGTAATTTTAGAAAACTGTTTAGGTGTTTGTTTTATTCTTTGTTGTTATTTCCTACAACACTATGTAGATATTTGGATATAGAATTATCTGTGTGATACAAGGTTGTGTCCTATGCATATATTATATCTATTCAGGCACTAGATTTGGCAAAGATAGATTCTGCCAAGCATCTGTCCTACAGAAAAAATAGTTCTTTTAGAAAGGCTAATTAACAGAAGCAATGTACCACTCTAATATAGCCATATTTCTCTGTTAATTGAGCTGGCCAGTAAGTTCAATGTAAAGACACCCCTATGCATGCACAGGTGTTCACACACGCACTGTCTGATTTTAGCTCACTAGCTTTACAAAGAAAAGAAGTAATTACCTCCTGGGATCAATATGGCTGTTATATCTTGGACACAGGTAAAATAGACTTTCTGGAAGTTCAATATTATCTCTTTGGACCACAGTCTGTTGCATAAATGCATTTAAGTTCTATATCACCCAGATCTCCACATCTTTTTTTCTCAGCCTATCAATGGCTACTTGGTGGGGTGATTTATTTTCCTCTAGAGTTTGATACAATATGATATTCTGCTACCACTACCCACATATGAATATGCTATGCCAGCATGGATGCATATTTATCTGCTAGTAAGCAGGGATGTCATTGAAATATTTTTTTCCAGGTATCACTTTTTGTCTATCTTTCTACAGAGATCTCCATCTACCTAAGCTGGTACAAAATATTAAGAATAAAAAAATAGGTTTCAGATATGGAAAAATTTGACCTCTAAAATAAATGTGGTTTTAATACAAGTTGGTCTTTGATACAGCTTTATTTTAGACCCAGAATTTTTTTGTGTTTCTAGGTAGGAAATAATGAAAAGGTCAAGAAACATTCCCAGAAGGTGTTCTTACAGGAATATACTCAGTGGAGCCTGTTGACTTTTTTTAAACATTTTACCCAAACCTTCCTTTAACTCTCCTAATAGATAATACAAATAATTTTGCTGAATAGAAGCACCAAGGACAAGTGCCTGAGCAGCTATAAAAATCACCAGTGTTAACTGCTAGTAGCTAATTTTCATAGAATCATAGAATGGTTTGGAAGGGACCTCAAAGACCATCTAGTTCCAACCCCCCTGCCATGGGCAGGGACGCCCTCACTAGACCATGCTGCCCAAAGCCAAATCTAACCTGGCTTTAAACACCTCTAGGGATGTGGCTTCTACAACCTCTCTGGACAACCTGTGCCAGTGCCTCACTACGCTTATAGTAAAGAATTTCTTCCTAATGTGCAACCTGAACCTACCCTCTTTCAGCTGAAAGCCATCACCCCTTGTCCTAATAATAGCTATAGAGACATTGCCCTAATAATGCTTATGCAAAGAAACATGCACTCTCTCGGACCTCAGTAATTTCAGGAACAAGTATCAGAAAAGCAATACACCGTCCCTGCTGTAGCACTCTAAAGTTACATCATACTTTCCTTTAAATGTAGGTAAAAACATGCTTCCTTTAGATATTTGTTGGTATAATCAGTGTATTTAGTTTATGTGGTGTGCTGCTTTTGGCTGAGATAATTTTCTTCATATTCTAGTATGAAGCTGTGTTTTGGATTTATGCTGAACACAGTGTTGATGGTATAGAGATGTTTTCATTATTGTTGAGAGCTGTTTACACAAAGTCAAGGCCTTTTCTGCCAGAACACAGGGCACCACCAGCAAGTAGGTTGGGGGTGCACAAGAAACTTGGAGGCAACACAGTCAAGACCCAAAGAAAGCTGAGGGAAGAAGAAAGAAGAAAGGGGTGACATTTGGAGTGATGGCATTTGTCTTCCCAAGTCACCATTAAGCATGGATCCCTGCTTTCCAAGGGATGGCTAAACACCTGCCTGCCCATGGAAAGTGGTGATTAACTTCCTTGCTTTGCTTTACTTGCATGTGTGAATTTTTTTTACTTATTAAGGTGTCTTTATTTCCACTCACAAGTTTTCTCACTTTCACCCTTTCGATTCTTCCAATCTCACCAGGGGGAGTAAGAGAAGCTGTGTCGTGCTTAGCTGTCAGCTGTGACATGTGGCAAGGTTTTGGTGGGAAGGGGGCATGAGGAGTGAATTCTGTAAGAAGACAACAGAATCCGCCCCCGTGGCTGATAAAGTAATTTCAGATGGCTGGCTCCAAGACAGACCCACTGCTGGCCAAAGCTGAGCCCATCAGTGATGTTGGCAGTGACTCTGTGATAACATATTTAAGAAAGGATAAAAAATGATGCACAACAACAGTTGAGAGAGAGGAGTGGAAGAGAAAATGTGAGAGGAACAACTCTGCAAACGCCAAGGTCAGTGAAGAAGGTGAGGCAGGAAGTGGTCCGAAGATTCCCCTGCAGCCAATGGAGAAGACCATGGTGGTCACCACCTGTTCCCCTGCAGCCCACGGTGGAGCAGATATTCCCCTGTAGCTTGTGGAGGGCCCATGCTAGGGCAGGCTCCTGGCAGGAACTGTGAATCTATGAAGAGTAGCACACACAGGACCAGGTTTTCTGGCAGGACATGTGACTGCTTGGGGAACGCACACTGGAGCGGTCCATTTCTGAAGGAGTGTACCCTGTGGAAAGGACCCACACTGGAGCAGTTCATGAAGTGCTGGAGCCGTTCATGAAGGACTGCAGCCTGTGGGAAGGACTCATGTTGGAGAAGTTTGTGAAGGACTGTCTCCTGTGGGAGGAGCTTCATGCTGAAGAAGGGGAAGAACATGAGGAGGAAGGAGCACCAGACGAAGTGTTATGGACTGATCGTAGTACCCCTTGTCCAATTACCTGTAGTGCTCATGGCAAGGAGTAGGAAAAGTTGGGTATGAAATTTAACCTGCGAAGAAGGGAGAGATGGCATGACAAGAGGGAATGGACTAAAGCTAAAGGTTTAGATTAGATATTAGGGGGAAGATTTTTACAGAGAGAATGGTAAGGTACTGGAACAGGCTGTCCAGAGAGGTGGTAGATGCCCCATCCCTGGAAGTGTTCAAGGCCAGGTTGGATGGGGCCCTGGGTAACCTTGTGTAGATCCAGGCCTGGAGGTTGGTAGCCCTGCCTGTGGCAGGGGGTTGGAACTGTGTGATCCTTGGGGTTCCTTCCAACCCAGACTATTCTATGATTCTATGATAAGCTATATTTAATAGGTTCTTATTTGCCATTATCTTATGGTATTTAATTTGCAATAAATTAAATTATTTTCCTGTTATGCTAGTTGGTAAATGATCTTGTCTTGATCTCCACCCATGATCTTTTATTTATATTTTCCCCCCGTCCTGTTGGGGAAGAGTGATGGAGTGGTTTGGTGGGCACCTCACAGCTATCAAAAGTCAATCCACCACAACCAATTACAAGAACATTTCTTTCAGGATATTTTACAGTGGAATGGTCCCAAAAGAGCATCTTTAAATTGGTCTTTTAGTATTTTCTCACTTCCAGAATATAAGAAAAAATATTTCTGGAAAGAAAATCCTCTAGCAAAATGTATCAAGCACAAACAGCAGGGTCTGGAGGGATGGGGTCTGCCAGTGTGCCCTGTATGGGAGGTGGCCTTGACCTGGTCTTTCCTGGGAACAGTTGGTTCCAGCTAGAGTTGACACTGATCTAAGCAGCCTATCACACCCCAAAACTACTGCAGACTGTGTTGAGTATGTTTTGCCCATGTCGTTGAGTACCGGATGATCTCTCCCTGTCCTTATCTTGACTCCTCAGCCTCTCAATATATATTTTCTCCCCTGTCTAACTAAAAAGGGGAGTGATAGACCAACTTTGGTGGGTGTCTGGCCCCCATCCAAGGCTAAACCACCACAGGGAGACATAATGAGAAATAGAAGAACAAGATATGTATGGGAAACATGAGGAAACGCAGAGACATGTTTAAAGTGGGGAGACACCTATGGGGAGGGAGAAGTATGGGATGAGATATTGTTGGGAACACGGTTGGAAGCTCTTGGTTGTAAGTCCTCTATACTGAAGGAGCTGCAACTCTGAAGGGCTGCCACCATGAGGACCCAAGTCAAGGCAGAGATATCCCTGAGGGACTGCAACATATGGACAACCTGTGCCAGGGCAGATAAAAATGGGAAAGAAGCCAGAAGAACAAAGGAAAATGTATAAGCAAGGAGCAGCAGAAAGAATGTTATGCATCGCCTTAAAACTCCTACGCTGCTGTCACCAGTCCAAAGTAATTGGCTTGACTGAATGTAACACAGTGAAAACAAAGCAAATTGAAATTGGGAAGGGGGTACGAGAGTAATTTGGCTTAAACTGAACCTGGGAAAGGTACTTCACTAAATATTTTTTTAATTATGTATGTTTTCTATTTTTCTGAATACCTAAATCAGTAGATTTAGATCAGAAGCCTGCCTTAAGTGGTAATAAATTAAGTAAAATTCTCGAATCGAGACTGTTTTGCCTGCAACAAAACAAAATCAATACAAAATCAATATTTTTTAAAAGAACCTGCAGTATACGAAGGAGTTCTCTATGTAACAGCTCTACTCTTACCATCTGGCTTTTTTTTTTTTTTTTTTAGTACGGGCAATATTGCCACAGGTTAAAAAGACACAGTTTTCCTACCTATTCATCCACTCATTTATTTACAATTACAGAATACATCATTTTCCATTTGCCCCAGAGATGCAATCAATTTAAGATCAGTTGTTTAGTAGCATATAAAAGAGTGTGAATGTGTAAATACATGGCAGTTCTAATTCAGACAGCAAAAACTGTTAAAAATCCTTTAATCTCAGTTTTTGAAAAGCTAATACTCTTGCTTTTGATTCTTTTTCAATCAGATACCATATATTTCTAATACTGTAATGCTGAAGTTTTTTGTCCCATAAAACACAGATAGTGATATTACTGAAATTCTGTAATACAGAAGAAACTTGAGACAGACTCCTTCAATATCTAACTATAGGTAGAAGAAAATTGCTCAGTTGTGAACAGTTATATATGCATGCTAACTTTGCAGTATCAAAACCAAAAAAGAGTCCATGTTACTGCTTTTAGTCTGTCAGTAAAACTACTAGTGTTTAAAGGGGCTGAAATATGCTGGGCAAAAATATAATGGAAGGAGATCCTTGAAGCTTCTTGAAAAAAGTAACATTTTGCATGTGATCTGGAAAATAACTGTGGGTTACCTTTTAATAGTATTCTTTTGCAGAGTGGGTAACTGATTTTGTCCAATAGCGTAACAGCATACAAAGAAAAAAAAAATGGGTTGAAAACTGGAAGAAATTTCGGAAAGGTTTAATTATATGAGAAACAGGTAGATTTATTTGCTTAATTCTAGGATCAAAGTTAAGCAGGAGAAGAAACTTAATAGAAAGCAAGAGGACACTAGAAGTAATGTGGAATGAGTCTGATACATCTGGTCTTTTATCTCATGCCTTCATGTCTTTTCTGTGTCCCTGTATGTTCTGCAGCTAAGATTATAGGAGATTAACCTGGACCCTTGCAAGTTGAATTTGAACTTAGCACAAACTTAGTATTTCTTTTCCATATAGATTTGCAATGTATTTGCATTTTGGTATACAATAATTTCCTGGCTGCTGCAGACCTGAGGTATGAAGCCCTTTAATATGAATGTCTCCTAATTCTGGACATTTCTGGGGACACTGTTAACAGCTAGCTACTCTTTTTCTGTTTCGTGTATTGTCATAATTATCCCAGGGAGTAGCAGATAGAACTGTATTTTTAGACAAGGACTGGTAATATAAACTGAAGTGCCTTGAAAAAATTTAAGCAAATAAAAGTAGGTATCATTAATGTGACTGCAGTATGTGTGATTTTTTTTCTCTTGGGTTAAGGAAAATGTATTTATTATCACAGTCAAAATCACAGGAAATCTGAGTAACTTTAATTAGGATAAATCTATATTTTAAATGGAAAACAAAATAAATTTCTATTGTAACATTAGCTGGTATTTTTACAAGATCACAGATTTTTTTGGATTATGGAATGTCAGCAAGAAAATCCACTCGCAATGGTGCCATACTTCACTATTGAATTCTCCTTTCTACCTATGCTGCTGTTTATGTAAATATTCTTTAATTACAGATTAATTTAATTCTCTAATACTAATGTTTTTTCCCAGTATTTTGATGCTTATTGTTTGTCTTGTACCCCTTACATTTAGTTCAACTGTGATTCACATGTGACTCTGGTACCAAAATGACTATTTAGAAATCTGTAGAGACATCCATGTTTTATTTGCAAGCACTCATAGAAAGCTAAACATGGGATCAAAACCAGCCATCACACTGAGCAGAGGATTCATACAGACCTAACCTAAAGCACAGGCAAGAACCTTCCCAAGCAACCAGGGAATGTTAACAGAAGATAACTTTACTTACTCTAGATGTCTACTCTGCAGAAGATAGACCTGCCCTGAATTTATGTGGTTCATACAAAGGAATATTTAGGACAGTATTTTTGTACATAGATTAATTACTTCTCTCCCCATTTGAAATGTAAAGTAGAAAGTAGATTTAATACAATTGACCTGAAAGCTTGATTGTCCTAGTTGTTTTTTCTGGATCTAAAAGGTTTTATTTCATTTTATGCTCAACTTACCTCCTACTTAGAGACCTATTTCTAAAGTGTTCCCCTTGAAGAACTCCCATTTTTACTCAGTGAGATTTCTGTGTAGCTCACTTGAGAATGAAATTAAAAACAATTCCACATTTGCAACACAGGATAGCTAGTTTTGGGGCCATATTATTATTATTTTATTCTGACATATGTAGGTCCTGCATTTGACCTCTAAACCTGCCAAACACATCAGATGTAGAAAGAAAAGAATAAAGTAGTATATTTGGAGACATTAAAAAAAACAAGTTCACTGTGTTATAGGTAGCTTGCAGTATTGAATGATGTAAAATTTTCAGCAATCATAAAAAGTGCTTAAACTTTTCAAGTAAATAATTCAAATTAATTTTCTTTCTGTATAATTATTCATCTGCATTTTTTAAGCACCATTCAGTAATGTTTTGTGACCCTTTGTTTTTGAGTAGTGAACCTGAAACAATTCAGTATGGTTCAGAAAATTCACTAGAGGCTTGAGGATATTATAATATAGTTGAATTTGGTATCTTTCCATTAGACATATATTTAATGAAGAAATTACACCTTTTGGTTTGATTAGTGGGAAAATTAATGACTAAGTACTGTTATGACAAAAAAATGACATGTTTGTCAGAAAATAAGTTAATGTTTCAGTTCTGGGTTTTGTATCCTACTGCTTTTCCTCAGTTTACAGTGGATTTGTCTTTCAGTGTAAGATATAGGTCAACTACTAGGAAGGAGATGTGATTACATATTACTCACAACATATTGCTTGTTAATAACAGTGCAAAATAGCATGTGCCACAGAAAACTGAGTTTTGATCATTTTTCTTCTAGATTATAGAGAATGTTGCTTATTTGTATTCAAATATGCAGATATTAGCACACAATTAATTAAATCAATAAGCTCAACGGCTATTTGAAATAGTAAACAGTACTGGAAAAAAGTAAATATGATTTATAAATATTATTTGACTCATTATCATGACCAAAATTGTGGTTATTAATGAACAAGGTGTTTTTCTGTATGTAAGTAAAAGGAATATTCAATGAAGAAAAGACCAAGTAAAATTCTGGGAGCCCAAAGGTTAGAAAAATTACATTATCGATGATTAAGTAGATGTGTATGTAAAATTATGTGTGTATTTGTGTCTCTGTGTGTATCTATATATATATCTCTGTGTGTCTGCATATTCATAAACATTTTCCTTTCTCAGAAACATAACATTGTTTTTTCTTTTGTTTCTCTTTTTGTATTGACTTAATATCATAGTTAGTACTCTAGAATAGAAAGATTTTAGCATTCAGCTTAATTTGTTTGGAACATTGCTTATTCTACATTACTCCGTGGAAATAATTCCCGATACTGACCTTGCATATTAAAACCAAAATAAATAGTATCTGATGTCACAAATCCAGGTTAAAATAAAGTTTTATCACATGAGCAGACTTTGTAGCATCACTGATGGACAGTTTGATCCAGAATTAGAAAAACAGTGCAACTTTTTGTTCTTTTTGTTTAGATTAAACAAGGAAAATACTAATGGGAAAAAGACAATGTTCAGTGTATTTATGGAAGCCATCTTTAGAAAGACCAATGATCAGCAGTGCAAGAGTAGAATCTGAATCTGATTCTTTGTAGTGGCAGCTACAACTATAACATTATGTGAAAAATGACATTGTTGTCTGTTTTAAAGACAGAAAGCTAAAACATTTCATTTGAGGAAAAAAATATTTTAGGAAAAAATTTTCACTGGAAGAGTTGTCAGGATGTGGAACAGGCTGCCCAGGGAAGAGGTTGAGTCACCATCCTTGGATGTGTTTAAAAAAAGGGTAGATGAGGTACTTAGTGATATGGTTTAGCACAGGACAGTAACAGTTGGACTCGATGATCTTAAAGGTCTTTTCCAACCTATTGATTTTGTGATTCTGTCAACACAAATACAAATATTCTGCTGTCCAGTGACAAAATTTGTCTGTTAGTCTGGTTAGGTAGTGGTGACAAGTTCCATAACATAAGTGGCTATAGAATAAAACAGGAAAAAAAAAAACAACCAAACAACAAAACCCCCGAAGTCTCAGCATTAATTTTCATTTCTTCTTGGAGTGCAGATATATTCTTATGTCCTATTGTGAAGCTATTGTGAGGATCCTTTAAGACATATACATGCAATGTTATTTTCTCCTGGGAAAGTATGAACAACTCTGTCAAATCCTGACTTTGCAGCTTGCATCCCATTTTACATTCTGGAATATTATGGAAATCTTGCTTTTACACCACAGTATCAAGACCATTTGATAGAAATTTTATACATAAAGAATCTTATGCAGCAATGCATATTCAAGTTATGCTGTCAAATTACAGGTTAATAGTTTCAAAACTATTTCTTAGTAATAATAAGAAGAAACACTAACTTTGCAAGGAGCAATTTGAGATTGAGATATTCTGCATATGATTTGTTGTTGCTACTTTAACCACTGTAAAGGAAGATATGTCAGTCCACTACTATTACAATGTGCTTCCACTTCACTGATGTTGCAGAAATATATCTATATCTATATATATGTTGGGGTTTTTTTCCTACAAACTACTTACAGTAGTTCATGAATGTGAATAATATGAACTAGGTTGAGAGTTTATCCAGTGGCTCTAAATCCAAATATCAGTTGCTTGCATGGGAAGATGACAACAATTTGCAGGGTGTATGAAGACGTGTTCTTGAGTACCCAAAGTAGGGTATATTTTTGTATATTTTTGCTGAAGACCTGTCTTTTTATTAAAACCACAATTACTGTCAGGGATTGATAGTGTCAAATGTATTAGTAAGAGATACAAGTAATGCATATTTCAAAATTGTGTATGTATTTGTCAAAATATGATAGCTTGAAAGGTAAATAATCTTTGCCACACAAAACAGTGAAATAATTTTCATCAAAAGCAGAGAAAACTCCGACCAACAAAACCAGAGAAAAAGGAGTATGTATTCCAGTTCTGTGTAGCTGTATCATGTCTCTCCCCTTCAGTGCTCTGAAATCACCATTTAGGGTCACTTTAGAGATACCATCATTTATCTTTCAGAAAGCACAGATGCTTCCTCCCTTGCAAGTGTGAAATTATGTTTTAGACTGGAACAAAATTTTATATTAATAGAACATAACTAGAGATTTTCCTTTAAAACAAGAACAAATTTCTAGTGTTTTGTAAAACTTTGAGATGCCAATCAATTTACTATACATTCTGATTATCTATTGCATTCAAGTCAACAGCTTTATTAGCTGTCCTCACAGCCCAAACTACCATGAAGACTATAGAATCCTCAACATTTATATTTTTTTCCCCATTGAGAAGAGATTGAGATTGTGACCTTGCTTTAGATTCCCTTGGCTCTTAATGAGTAGCACTGATGCTCAATAAAGGCCATTGTTCTTCACTTAAATATAAAAACCAAAGGGGAGTACTTCAGTGCATGGGTAGTGAGTGTCCTTGGAGGATGAAATGAAGGATTACGTTTCTGTAATTTAATATATGAAATAATGTTAATACCAATAAAACATCTGTTCATTGTAGAAATCAGGCAATTTACAACAAGGGAATTTTCATTGCCTACTTCCTTCTACTCCCTGACAGAAGCTGATTATTTGTGTCTTTGATTTTAAGACCAAAATCTGGTGTGGACATTGGAAATTTAGCTAGCTTTGTAATGTCAACCAATTTCTGTTCTATTGCACAGTGTGGGTAGCTGAAATTATGTATCTGACCCAGTGCAAATGGTGCTTCGTCACATGGGTGTGCTTCATCACAGTGCGATGCTTCTGGGACTCCATAGGAAGGCATTTTGTTCCAGCTCCACAGCCCTCACAGTTGGGCACAGTTTCCTGTTTGAAGTTGGGGGTTCAAGGATGTGTTTGAAAAAGTTACAACTTTTGATTGAAACACAGCAACAGCTAGAGAATCGTTTCCTTTTGCCCTTCAGGTTCTTTGGGGAGGACACTTAGACTGCTGCAACTTCATCCCAGTGAATTTTCTCATACCATATCACTGTGGAGGATGCTTCACACAAGTCATATGATTGTTGTGCTGTTTTTCTAATTCTAGATCAAACTGTCCATCAGTGATGCTACTAGGTCTGCGTCTTTTGCCTCTGTGATTAATCATTCTCACTGTATAAATGTTCTTATTGTTGCAAATGTAAATGTGTCTAGCTGCAGCTTCCAGCATTTTGCTTAGGCTATGTTTTCCTCTGTTAGAGAGTACATTTTACCTCATACACTTTAAATGTCTCAAAAATTTTTGAATTTAACTGAGTTCCTTCAGAATCCATTATAAAAGCAGCATCAAAAATTACTGAAATGAAAGAGAGGAAACCTTTTTAACAGTTACTCAGTATGTGTGTATACCAATATGTCTATATGCACATAAGGGCAGACAAATAATTTTGTCAGCCTCAGAAATGCTTCTGCTTCTGCAGCCAACAAAAGAGAAAAATTAATAGCTTCTGGGAATAAGCAGCATCAGAAATGAAGAACATGCTGAATTTCTCTGTAGCTAACAAAGCTAAATATGAAAAGACAATGTATGTCATCCACCTTTACTGTTCTCAGGCAGAGGGACAATGCCCCTAACCTAGCTTTGAAGAAAGTGAAATGTAAGCATTAAAGACTTTAGAAAAAACAGGTTTTCTTCCTTTTTAAAGTCTGCAGCTAGAAAAGTGATTCCAGAGAAAATAGGCCAATTTCACTACATTACCTATATTCTCTGTCATGCACTATGTAATTGAGATCAGCACTTTACAAGGAACATGTACCTTTTAAAACATGCACAGTGTTCTTCTGGTTACTGTGTAATTACTTGGAGTAAAGGCTATCCAATTAGATCTAAGTTCTTTATTATGAGTACTAGAAATAATTTATTTTACTGAGAATAAGAACACCTCAAAAAGGAAACATCAGTGCCACATGCAGGAAGAGCACTATTGTCTGCCATATGAGAACAGCATGAATAATATTTAATTTCTATCATAGAATCACAGAACAGGCCACTAATGTAAGTTTCCCAGGACCATTCTTAATATCCATTCTTAAAGTGATGTTTCTCTTTTCTAATGTCTAGAATATAAGTTTATTAATAGTAAAAATGGATGTATACAAATATATCTGCATTTCAGGAGCTGGGTTTGCCCATATGGTTAAGTTGCTTTGCGTCACTTCATTACTTTAGATGTACTGCAAAACTCTTTAACCAGCTGGTTACGTTAGATTTTCATCTATCTGCTTTGCACTGTGACACCGTGGAGGGAAATCAGACAGGCACGGTTATATGGACCCCATATTTTTACAGATTGCAATTCTAGAAAGAAGGTATTAGGCAAAATATGTTATGGACCACTAAAAATACCAGTGAATGTATTCACATACGTGGATTGAGAGTCTGTATAGTATTAGAAAAATGTTTATAGCTTCATTTCTAAAATGAAAATGGAACTGTCTCACACAATGAAATGACAGGATGTCTGTGAAGCTTAACTTACATAATAATACATTTACCTTAGGTTACAGATTCAACATGTCCAATTTATCCTGTACCATTCTCAGCAGCAATACAGGAGGTGAATTTTCATTTTGCATATGAGTAACATTGTAATATAAAATTATGTAAATAAATAAATCTAAGATTTCCTTGATTTCCATATAAACCACTATATTTTGATTGGATCCCATGCTCAGAATTTTGAAGTAGTTTGCTAAAACAAGAACTACAGAGAGGACTGAAAAAATAGGGAACAAAAGAAAAAAAAAGTAGGGCTTTTTTTTTTTTTCAAATAATTGTTTCCATACCTTCTATTATGCTCTACAAGTCTTCACAGATTATTAAGTTTTGTCTGCAGAAATGTTTGCATTCACACTGTTTGGTTTTTATGCTGACTTTTTTCTGAGTTCAGAAATATTTTAAAGCAAAAGTATATGAGAGTTGTTTTGGGAATAACTATTAGTAGTTAGTAGTTTTGTGATAGTATCAGGTGTGTTAACTTATATCAGATGTCCAAAGTACAGAAACTGTCCAGAAACATGAGTACTACAAGTGTCTCTTAATCTGAATGCAGTGAAGTGGAAGATGAATGGGGGAAAAAAAAAACATTTAGGGTGTACTATTAAATATTTAAATTTATTGAGACAGAAAATTAAATCTAGCTAGGATTTAGGATTTGAACACCTTAATCAAAGTGCTTATTTTTTGGTCACTACGACCTCAGATATTGTGGCTAGATGAACTGTCCAGAGTGGGTTCAACACCATACAGTTATTTAGGTATTGGTCCAACTTTAGCTATTCAGTAAGCATCTACAAATGCTCTTCCCAGTACCTGAGTAAAGCTGTTTCCTTTTCCAATACAGAAGTGATTTCTCCAGAATGCCTGCTTCTTTTTATATAATTTTTTAATTACTGGAGCAGTGACACAGAAGGTGAGATAGTTGTATTCACTGCCCGTCCCTGATTCAGGAGATTCTGGTCCACACCTCCTGTCACCCTGGAGTGTTTTATGAGCATAGAGGGATTTTTTGGGGAGATACTCCACCTTTCCAAATCTAATGCAGAAAAAGAAGAGACGTATATTGTAATTTTGGATTGACATGTCCATTTGGGCATCCGGAGTTTTTATCTTTTTTCCACAGTGGCTTATGCATTTTACTTTCTGAGTGGGTACAATGTTATTCTCTTAAATACCAGTGAAAATATGGTATTATGGAAAACCAGTATTATGGTTTTTTCTTTCTCTGGCAATTATGGTTGAAAGAATAAGTGGGTTTGACAGTTATGCAAGAAAAGCAATCAAGCAAATGCATTTCAGGGACACCGTAATGGATCAGGTCTTTCAGTAGAAGGCAAATGGATGCCTCATTCCCAAGACCAATAAAGGCTTAAGACAGTGGCTTTGAAATGCTGAAATTGAGGTATTTACAGTGGTGCAGGTTTCAAATATAGCTAATTTTAAATCTAACCAGGGTGATCCAGCAAGTTTAAATTCTTTGTGAAGACAGCTACTAAACAAATGGTAGAGGACACACATTACTGCAAGTGTGTATTTTGGTGTCCTGAAAGGTCTTTTTTAGTCCATTTAGTTGAAACGCACTCTCACAATCTCCCTCCTAGAATAAAAAGAAAATATGATGAAGAATTAGTGTTCATGTCCCTTTCTAGTGTTTAATTCCTGGGTACACTCTGCCTCGGGGTAAAAGAGGAGGTCAGAGAATGGAACTGTCAGAAAAGAGGGAAAAACTGAGGAGACTAATTAGAACAAGAGTTGGAAGCAGTGAAAAATAAAAAAAAGTGATCATTGTGCTTTTTTTATGCAACAGCTCACTTTTCAGAACTTAGTTGAACATTTATATAGCAGCTGTTCAGGTCATTGCATGCACAGAGTCCTGCATAGCACAAATAGAAGAAAACCCCTAGCAAAAAATATTTACTGTTTTAGATATGAACTATATTACAACATAAAATGATAAACAAGGCTTTTGCTATTCATGTTCTTTCTGGACAGAGAAAGTTTAGCCAGCTAACTGCCTAGACTCTGAAACAATATTTAATGTGTTCAGGTGTATATACTTGCAATTACAGAAACTCTCTAGAGTATTTCTGTAGAGAACATATTATTCCATCAATTTTTAAATCTGACACAGAATTTTTAAATTTATAGTGGTAAAAAGCTTGTCTTACTGACTGTTAACAATGCTCCTAATAAGATAATTAAGACTGTTGATTGTTCAGCCATACTTTAATAGAAAAAAAATTGTCTGTGTGATACTTAGTTCATATAATAAGGGAAGAAGTTATGCAATGTAAGTCAGCATAGTCCTGCTGCAGTCATCAGATCAAATGTCATGCATAGACATTTCCATTCATGCAATTGTTTATCCAGTAGGAAACATGGTAAAATTGTTGAAACAAGAAACAATCGAAACAACTAATCTTGTACTTACTAGGAGCTGAAACTAAAAAAATCAGACTGTTACCTGTGCTGCAGCTGGAAATTAAATTTATTGAGACCTATGAGACCAGTTACAGTCTTGTTTCCACAGGGGAGGTCCTCCAGTAATTGCTGCTGGGTAATGAGAGGCAACCTGAAGTTCAGTTCCCTAATTTGTTTCACACCTCTGCAGTTTTAGGGCTAGATCTAGCTGAAATAATAAAAACAAAACAAAACAAAACAAACATTTGTATTATAAAAAAATGCAGGGAAACATCTCTGCAGCACTTAAAGATTTCCTTCAGCAAAGAACAGACCACAGTGGGAAGGTAAATATCAGACAGTCCCTTACTGCTGTCCAGTGAGATGGGAAAGAAAATTGAAAGGGTAAAAGAGAGAAAACCCAATGTGTTGAGACAAAGACAGTTTGATATGTAAAGAAAAAATCTGTGTGCACAAATACAGCACAATGAGGAATTCATTCACTACTTCCCATAGGCAGGCAGGTGCTTAGCCATCTCCATGAAACAGGGGTTCATCCTGCATAATGATTACTTGGGAAGACAAACACCATCATTCCAAATGTCATCCTTTCCTCCTTTCCCCCAGCTTTTATTGCTGAACATGTTATCATATGTTATGGGATATCCCTTTGGCCAGTTGGAGTCAGCTGTCCCATCTTTGTCCCCTCCCAACTCCTCACGCACCCCCAGACAACTTACTGGTAGAGCAGGATCAAAAAAAGAAAAGGCCTTGACGCTGTGTCAGCACTGTTTGGCAATAACTAAAATATCCCTATGTTAACACACTTTTCCTCAACGGTCCTAAACATATCACCATATGAGCTACTATGAAGAAAATTAACTCCGCCCCAGACAAACCCAGCACAATAGACCATGGGACCCTGGCTTTGCTGAGGAAGAATGTTAAGTTTCTAACAGTCAAATATTCAGGACATCTAAGATGCTTAGTCTTTCCTCTATATATTCAGTCCTTTACAATGATATTTTTTTAATGTAAGAGATCTAGGAAAAGCACTTTTTTAGGAAATTGTGCAATACTTAGCAGAATAGATTTAGAATTTGAGTGGATTTTACATTTGCTTTTGTGGGAGTTTTTAACTTGTGTACTGTAAACATAAAACAGATCTCTTGTATGAAGTCTCACATTTCTCAATCAATTAAACAAAGAGGTATAAATACACAACAGATAGCTGTGGGTATTTTTTGTGCTCGTGTTCCACAACCATTCCTAGCTTCTGTCCCCAGGTTCCTCCCTCCATATTATGGCAGGAATCAAACACACATCTGCCTCCATCTATTCATCCTTTTCACCTTAAAGGAAACTTGGGCACCCAGACTAGATCGAGAGCACAAGATCCTCTTTACCTGAGTATGCACCTTACACATAACTTAAAACTAGACAAAGAGAGACTTCAGATTCTATTTATATGAGAGATGGTTGAACCTCACTGTTGTAACTAAGTGCTGGTTCTGCAGCAGTCAAAGATTTCAGGCAAGGAAATTACTGTTTTTAAGAAGTGAAAGGAAAATATTCTGGGTGATCTGAACAATTCAGAGTCAGTTAGGGCCAATGCTACTGCAAGATCCCAAATCAAAATCAATTATGGACAACAATCAGTAAAGTGAAAAGTAGATTTCTGCCAATTTTAGCCTTCACAGTTTCAGCATTGTGAAAGTTAGCATCTAAATTGCACTCCTTGAAACCTGTTATCAGTGGGATGAGCCTAAAATTAGAAAGTAATCATTCATTTCCAATTGTTCTTAGCTTGATCTAAAAAAGGGGAAAAAAAACCCATGAAGGCAACAAATTACTTTTCCTTTGGCAGAGCTACTAAGTATGTTCTTGTAACTGGACATGCGTGTCCCATAGGATATAATGAAAACACAATTATTATACAGAGGCATTATTAGAAGTCAATGTTAATTGGCTCTAAAATAAATTGCTAATGATGTGCTGTGTATACTGCAGTAATGTCTAGGTGGATGACAATTTAAATTGTGATGGTTGAACATGGTAAGTAAAATAAATTGCTATATCTTAAGATCAAGAAATGAAGGTAAAATAGCTAGCTTCTTGATCATCAGCTGGAGTAAGCAGTACAATATGATTCAACGGAATAGACATAAATATCACTGTCATGAGCAAAAATGCATAAGTAAATAAATCTTCCACAATATGTGGTATAGAGTACCAAGAATCAACATTTGATATCACTGATGTGAAAGAGAATAGCTCCAGAATATTTTGCCATCTCATGCTGATACTGGATCCTTTGATTACTGTAAGTTGTCAGCATTCAGGACTCTGCCTAATCTAAGAGGATTTTGTGCCTAGAGGGATACTAAGCATCGTATTATCACCCAAAAGAAGTGGAGGACTCTCAATTTTGTTTTGGTTCATACTATTATATATCTTGTGCATCTGTCTGTTATGATGACCTGAAAACTTCAGAAAGCCATTTTCATCTCCATTTCTGCAAAATGAAAATTTGATCTTTCAGTATGAATGATGAATTTTTATAGGAATGGACTTAAGCACATTTTCTTGGATTTTATTTTGATTTTTGTTGATCTTTGTGAGAGTTTTTGCCAAGCTCAATAATGTGTCTGAGATATAACCACTAAGAGGGTTTTTTTTTATTTATTTGAGTCAATGAAATAAGCACCATTTATTATTCAGCTTGTCTGACACTTCTCATAATAAGCCTTTGTGATCACTTATAATTGCAGCTGACTGTAATGGTATGGTTGGGTTAAAAATTTGGAATGTCAAACGTCTGATTCAATATCGACACTTTCTGAAATGTCTGTAATAATTTCTGCATTTCTGAAACTGTGGCAGGTAATATTTATGTTTTATATTTAAAAAAACCCACCTCACTTAAGTTTCAACAAGCATCTATTCATATGAGACTTTGCAGTATGCACTTGAAGTCAAAGAGTCTTTTGTTTTCGAAAAATCTCATTACACAGGAAAGCATGTATAGAGCAGATTAGCTAGAACCTGTAAAGGTTTTCTTCTACACTTGACTTCATTTTTAACATACAATGGTCCTCTGCAAATCGCTCTGAAGATGTGCCTTCCTAGGAGAGCACTCTTCACCTCTTAGAGTTTACGCATATTTCAGGAGAGAGGGAAATGGGGATGAAATGGTTAATATGCATATTGCAAGGAAATGTATAGGCTTTGCACAATAATTGATCCTAGAAGCCTCAGATTCATACCCTTCATCCTCTAGAAGTGAAAAGAGGGTAGGACTTGTCTTCAGAGAGAAACAACCTGCTGGATTGCAGGCCAAACTGACAGGAAAAATAATTACTATCAAGCTATGAGAGATGTAAAATTATGAATTCTGACCCATTTTACTTCTCAGGTAGAACTCAAGACTCTGGAGTCTGATCTTTCCTTTGCTGTCATCAGTTGTGACAAATGCCATTGTCAATGTATGACTTATTTATTCTGCTAAACTCAAAAGCAAAAATTTCTGCAGTAGATGAGAAGACTCCACAATAATCCCACTGATTTTTATACAGTGATAAGAAACTAGTGTTTGTTCAAAATTTGCATTAATCAATTCATTATCCTATAATCATATTTTCTGTAAAGCCAA
The DNA here is from genome assembly GCA_027925045.1 of Hypotaenidia okinawae. Classification (NCBI taxonomy): domain Eukaryota; kingdom Metazoa; phylum Chordata; class Aves; order Gruiformes; family Rallidae; genus Hypotaenidia; species Hypotaenidia okinawae. Next base: position 76,788,756 of record BSDF01000003.1, on the reverse strand, counting down.
ATGCTGACCAAGGAGGTGCCCAGTTGACCTTAGCCTGGCCAAATCTATGGAATCAGAGGACTTGAGGCTGGGCAGTGACCTCTGGAGATTTCCCAGACAGCCACCACTCTTCAATACAGTCACTTGTAGCAGGTTTCTCAGAATGATGTCCAATTTTGAGTTTTGTATATAGAGAGGCTGGGGACTCTACAAACTCTCTGAGCAGCCTGATATAGTTACAATACTTAGCTATAGTTGTATCATGCAGTAGTAAATATGCTTTAGATTCTTTCTTCTATCAGGAGATTGGAGAGTATCTTTTCCGTACTGTAGAACCAGAACAAAATTGCAACACACACACACATATACATACATACATATATATATGCATTTCAACTGCTAATAACTCACTGTACTATTACCATTGCTTTATTTTGTTTTTTGTCACAAAACTGTAATATGTAGGTAAAATATACTTCTTATTGCCACTTTAACTTTACACTTTCAGAAGTGGTTATTTCTTGACAAATTCCTATTGACCTAAATATTAATGAATTTTGTGCTTGACACCTGTAGAAATTTAGGACTAAGTTTGTAGATGTATTCATTTTGAAATTTATTCCTTTGATGTCATCACAGAAAATTTAAATATAGATAATAAAATACCTAAATTCCTGAGGATGTCCTAAGTTTCATTTACAATGATCATTGAATGTCTGCACCTCAAATGCATTTATATTTTCATTTGTCACATTTGAAGCACATTCTGACATATATGCTGTTTATCTATGCCACACGAATATTGCAGCCTTTAACAAATGGACTGCTGCAAGTTGCTTTGAGAACCTTGTCAGATGTAAAATAAAAATAATTTCAGAGTTCTGCTGTTCAATCAAAAACATACTGAGTGGAAAGTACTGATCATTCCTCTATTTGTTTTATAATCATACACATCTTAGTTTTCTATCTTGGAAATTACTTTGCATTTGACATAGAGATGGTTCCTTTGTGATAGAAAAGCACTCAGAAAGATAAAACCATTTGCCTAAATTTGTCGTCACTCTAAAATATACTTCTACTCTGTCCCAATTTTATGACACAGATTATAGCATTATTCCTGTAGACAGCAGAGAAAATATATATCTTTTCCAATAAAATATCTGTCTTTGGGTTTTGCAAGTTTAGGTTTTAAAGCTATATTTCTATGAAGATTCTCAAGGGAAATATAACATGGTTAGGAAGTCTGGAAGTCATTCCTTGATTTTATTTTGCTACCTAAAGGGTGGATTCCATTCCTACCTAGAAGATGGTCTCAAAAAATGCAAGCACCAAGGATAAATGGATTCTGAGTGAAAGGAAGAATAATTATTGTTATTTGTTATTATTGTCTTTATGTATTGACTATTGAGAAAGGTAATATTAAGTGCAAAAATAATCCATAATTAGAAATAAACAAAAGAGGCAGTGAATATTTTTTTGTTAATTTGGGCTTTTTTCTTTCCCATGAAGCCAATTAAGGGGTGTACATTCCATTTGGTTAGCAACCTGGATTTCCAAGCTCGGCTCTTGGGCTGAAATACCACCGATATAAATAATGAGTATAATCACAGTTAATTGTTCTGCCTTCTTTTGAGAGAAAACAACAAAATAAAAAATATTGACCAATAAATAGTAGTCTTTGCTTCCTCCCTCCCTTTCTTCCTTTTACCTCTTATTCCTCATTATTGAAATAATCCTGTTAATGTCACTCTCCCCCTTGGAAGGTACCATATACTTTATATCTCAGAATAGTAAGTCCTATAAGTGTATAATATAAGCAGATAATTAAATAACCATATAAGAAAATAATTAAATGTTTTAATTAATGCTAAGCACGTCTATCCAAAAGATAGAGACCAATCAGAGCTATTTATCTATACTCTTCTGTCATATATTCTCAATAATGCTATTACCTTAGCTCACTCTAGTTGAGTCTCTATGAGGAGGCTGCACAATCTCAGATTAAATACATACTTTATGTATTTTGGCACACATTCTTCTGGAGTATGATCTAGCCATCTGGAAAGAATATGTCTGCTTCTACCTGGATCATCATTAAATTCAGTGGAGATACAGCTAATCAATCTGACCAGGGATTGGTTCTTTTCAATCTGAAGTCAGCATCTAAACAGAGGAGATACTGGTTGATCAAATCTATCTTTCATAGAGTGAGAGTGGAAATTCTAAGATATTTATATTGTATCTCAGTTGTAGAAGGTGCGATGAATCCAACCTCCAGGATTCGGGAGAAAGAACTCTGCTTTAATATAAAGACATATGAAGTTAGGATAGGTGAATCCCATCATAGATGTTAATTTATCAAATTCAGAGTATCATGGATAAGAGGGAATAAATATGTGCCTATCAAGAGAGAATGAAAAATATTCATTTACTTCTTGTACTTCTGTGACATTAGTTCATGTTCTTTCTTCTAGAATAGAAGGAAAGTAACCTGGTCTAGTGGAAGGTGTCCCTGCCTATGGCAGAGGGGTTGGAACTACATGATCTTTGAGGTCCCTTACAGTGGAAACCTTTCTATGATTCTCTGAAAACAGATGAGCAGCAAATATTGTTAATATCCTCAGGGATAATAGCATTTTAATACCCCATTAAAATACTTTTAAAAAAATTAGATCTACACCCTGTGCTACAGCTTCATCTAATCATGACATTTAATCCATATGAAGTTGTGAACTGGAAACTTGCTTCCTCTTGATCCTTTTGTAGAAGCGTAATTTTTTTTTTTTAGTTGTATTTGTTGCCTGACATTTGCAGGTTTATGTAAGTAAAGAGTACTGTTTAATCAAGAATTGGAGGACAAAGAAATATAGAATGTTTTTTTCAGCTCAAGGATATGTTTTAATGTTCTTTTCCATCGTTTCACAAAAAACACAACCATCCTTCTTTCATGCATGGTTTCATTCAAAATTTGCTTCTATCATCCTTTCATTAGCTTAGTGCGATAACTAGTCTTTTTTATAAGGACAAGATGTTACTGTTTAGCATATTTTAATTATCTTTCTCCATGTGGAAAATTCCTACACAATCTTAAAAGAAAGATTTTGACATTTTTTCTTTCTTCAAGCAAATATCTAGGATATTTCTCTAATTTTGCCTTCATTTAACAAGACATAAATATATCTTTTAAATAAATGGAAAAAAAATTGCTTTTTTTGTACAAAGTTTTAATTTTAATATATTTTAAATTAATTTACAAATCTGTAATTCATGTTAAACTTAGTCTAAGAGAGTCCTAAAGTAAACATTAAAACGCTTTTTAACAGTCATTTAGAGTCCTTTTTAACAAACTTTAGAAAGTTCTTTTTATCTTTAAGAATTTTTTATAGATTACTGGGTATATATTTACCTGCTATCAGCAATAATAATCACATGATATTCATACACAGTCTTACTCTACAGTGAACTCTCTGTGTTCATCACTCCACAGGAATACAATTAGACTTCTAAGGCAATGGATTTATCATAGATCCTTGATATTTTAATACTGCAAAACTAATTCATTTTAACCCATAATCCACTTCAAATGGTCCTTTAAAATAGGGGTTTAAATAAACTTTTCTATGCCTTGTTTTTTCCCAATATTCTATTGCCCCCTTCACTTAATTATAGCGTATTATCTCATATTTAGCCTTTTTTTTTCTAATTTGTAATGATGGACAAAATGTTACACTGAATCTATGCTAAGGCAGTGCTTTGTAAGAGCCTATTTTTGTACATGTGTTTATTAAGGTTAGTAAGAATAATACATACATTCTGTCAATGAAAGAAAAGACATAATAATTAGTGTTTTAGATAAAATTTCTGGATGAAATTTTTTGCTGTTCCTAATCTCATTATATTTTATGCCTAAACACATTGAAAAATCTTTCTGCACTGTAACATAGTATATTTACAACAAGAACTTAAAACCATGATCATATGATTAAATACTAAAAAGAAAATTTGAAAAGCTGTTGTCACCTAAATTTTCCCTATATTTTTGTATGACAAAATTTTCTTCTAATAAGCAAATTTTATATCACTTAACCAATTGATTTTCTTTCTTCTTTCCTTTTCCCTGCTCTTTTTTTCTCCCTTTTCCCCACTTTTCCCCCTCTTTTTCCACATTCTCCCCCTATTATCTCTGCTCTAGTCTGCTACATTCTATTTTTTTCCTATTTGATTTAACACCCAAACAAACAATATGTTATGAGGAAAAGGTATTTTACTTCCCTTCAGACCCTCCTCTCCAACCCAGTCTTCCAATAGTTTTCCCTTTCAACTCAAGATGAGGACTGTGTGTTTACATATGTTCTGACCAACTCCCCCTCCCCCACCCTTTTTTTTTGGGGGAGGGTGTTGTTTATTCTGTCCTTACCTATTTTGGTCTGCTAGTGCCACTATCTGAGCGCTTTTCAAAGGTAAACAGAGCAAACTAATCAGCAGTTGTCATAAATAATTAATTTTTCACACCTGACAATGGGTAGAGATGGTGTACTGGTATGTCAGTGAGGGAACTGGGATCAATATAAATTTATGGTTAATTTAAAGCTGTTTCCTCCTTAAAGGTGATTTGGTGTTTCTTTTTATCCTGGACTGAATTTATTTGTGTCTACCTCAGATACAACTACCCTATATTTCTTTACAGTACACACACTCAAAACATTTATCTCTGTTCTTGCTATTCAGACCTCTGTAATAAGGACTGAGACAATAACCATTAGGAGGACAGTTTCTTAGGCAGTAAATGAAATCTCAAAAATGCAAGGAGAAATAATAATTGAGTCAGAGAATTTCAAGAATTTTGAAATAAAATTTAAAAGAAAATTAAAATCAGAATTTCTGGAGGAAAACCTAAAATTAATATTCTTTCAGGAAAATTAAAATGATAGCACTCTCAGATATTTATGAGGAATTTTGATTTTCCTTACTCTTAGTAGAGAAAAAATAAGATTTACATGAACATTCCAGGATAACTGGCAGAGAACTAAATCTGGCTTTGTGAATTGAGAGAGTGGGAAGCTGAACAGACAGAGTGAAATCAGGAGGTAAAATGTCTGTTGAAAAAAACCTGACATTAAGCATGCAGTTAGGTAGTGTGAAAAAAACCTCCAACAGCCTAACCAACAACAAACCCCAACCAAAAACAAAACCCAAAACCTGTAATGGTTTAACCCCAGCCAGCAGCTAAGCACCACACAGCTGCTCACTCACTCCCCCGCAATGGGATGATATTAGGAACTACAAGAATGGAAGTGAGAAAACTTGTGAGTTGAATCAATTCCCTGCTTCCCATGGGCAGGCAGGTATTCAGCCATCTCCAGGAAGGCAGGGATCCAACACATGTAATTGTTACTTGGGAAGATAAATTCCTTCACTGCAAACACCACTGCCCTTCCATCCTCCCTCTTCAGTAAGCCCCTTAAAAGCTACTGTGTCCAATTTTGAGCCCCTCACTACAAGAATGATGTTGAAATGCAAGAATGTGTCCAGAGAAGGGCAATGAAGCTGGTGAAGGTTTTGGAGCACAGGTCCTATGAAGACTGTCTGATGGAACTGGAGGTTTTTGTTTAAAGAAAAGGAGGCTGAGGGGAGACCTTATCACTCTCTACAGCTACCTGCAAGGAGGGTGTAGAGAGGTGGGGGTTGGTCTCTTCTCTCAGGTAATGGATAGGATGAAAGGAAATGGTTTCAAATTGCACCAGGGGAGATTTTGGTTAGATATCAGGAAGAATTTCTTTACTGAAAGGGTAGTAAAGTATTGAACAGGCTGCCCAGTGAAGTGGTTGAGTCACTATTCCTGGAGGTATTTAAAAGGCATGTAGATGTTGTGCTTGAGGACATGGTCTAGACGTGGACTAGGCAGGGTTAGGCTGTTGTTGGACTTGATGATATAAAGGTCTCTTCCAACCTGAGTGGTTCTGTGATTCTCTGATGTCATAGGGTACAGAAAAAACCCCTCAATATTATCAATACTGTTTCCAGCACAAATACAAGGTATAGCCCAATATTAACTACTGTGAAGAAAATTAACTGTAACCCAGCTGAAACCAGGGCAATTTTCTGAGTCTTTTTTTACTAAGAGATATTTTCCTCCTGGTTTTGGAATTGCTTTTGGTTTTTTTAATACACAGTACATTTAAAAAAATTTTTTTCCCTTTTAGATCTGCTTTTGTCACAGTCAGCTTTTCTTTGCTCAGTTCTTATCTATATCCCAATACTATGAATCACGTTCTTAGGAGAACAGTTAAAATGTTATTATAATCTAGGTGGATTTTGAAGACACAACCAAAGTCAAAGTTCTTAGCACACTGATAAAGTCTCCATATGTCCTGGTTTCAGTCAGGATAGAGTTAACTTCATTTGTAGCAGCTGATGGAATGCTGTGTTTGGGAGTTAAAATGAAAGCAGTGCTGATAACACCCTGATGTTCTTAGTTGCAGTCAGACAGTCAAGGACTTTCTCAGCTTCTTCGTATTTCTCTATTCATGAGAAAGGGGGGGCGAAGCCAGGACAGGTGACCCAGATGGGCCAAAGAGAGTATTCCATGTCAATTACGTCCTGCCCAGGATAACGGGGGGCTGAAGGGAGGAAGAAGAGGGGTGGTGGCGGGACGTGTGCTTCTTGGGGGGATGGTCGGGTTCCGGGACAGCTCTGGGTGGTACGGCCTGAGTTGTGTGATTCGGTGAGAAACTGCATTGGGTATCAATAGTTTCATATTCTTTTGCTCTAAAGTCCTGTTAGCATTGTTATATTTTATCTTTCTGCTATCTTAGTAAACTATCCTTATCCCAACCCACGGGCCTCTTAGTTTCTTGGTTTTGGAGTTATTTGCCCCTTCCTTTTCCCTTTCCTTGTTTCCCCACCCCACCCCCACCCCACCCCCCCCCCTTTTTTCCCTCTTCCCCTGCTCTTTTACTTTAAGAAGCAGGCAGCTGCATGGATCTCGGCCCACAGCCGGGGTGAAACCACGACACCATAGTAAATAGCATAGGACTTGTCTCTTCATGGCTGTTTCAGGAGTCTGTGATGTGAAAACTAGCAAGGCTTAAAATCCAAACATATGATTCAAGAATTTGCTTCACATAGCAACTGTATTTCAGATTTCTCTGCAAGAGAAGTGCCTTTTAAAAACATCCATCTTACATAAGGTAAGAGTCCCTTGCTACTCAAAGTATAGAGGTGCTGATACTGTACCTACATTTTCCATGGTTTTTGTACTGTACCATGCATATTTATTTTTTTTTTACTGAGGAAAGATGTGTCTTTCACAATCTAGCACTCACAAAACCATTTGATCTATTATGGATAGTATGACTAGAAATTGGCTGCCAATACAGCTTCTTCAACAGCAAAGTATATTAAAATCCTCCTGGAGAAGACAGCAGCCTGTGCTTGAGAAAAAATCCTCTGTGTAGAAAATTTGGAAACAAGCAATTTTCTTGTAAAATACATTTTTTTTTTATGACCGTATTTTCAACAGACATCCTGATTTTTTTCTTTTATATGAAATTTGATATATGTTGTGATACTTAATATTGGGAGTTTAAGTATGTATTGGAGGATGAAGACTTGATTTTCTTTCAGAAGATAAAGTAAAAGTAGCAACGGTCACCTTAGAAAGCACACTGTTGAGAAGAAATTGCAGAGTTTGTTTTGGAGCCTTTGTCGAGAAATCCTGACACAGAGGGATAATTTCTAGACTTTCATGTTAGGCTATGCATGCTTCTTTCTCAATTTGAAGTAACGTGAAGTAGCTAATTGGGGGGGGTGTGGAAATTAGGAGTGAATATCATTTTCAGGATGTATAGATTCAGGATGTATACCTCAGGGGAAAAGGATAGTCAGTTCACTAAAACTCATTGTAATTTCCTAATAACCTTATATCCTCAAGCATAAGACGTATCCTATTCTGTGAAACTTTATGTAAAAAATGGTATGCAAAATACAGTATCAAAGCAAATGCATATTCAAAATGAAGAGGAAAAAAAGGAAGAGAATTGTTAGAAAGCTTTTCTACTGAGCTTTTCAGGTTTTGGATATGTATGGGTTTTACCTAAAAATGCATCTCATACCTCTTTCATATGCTAACATTATATAATATAATAAATAATATCTAGATAAAATATTATCTTTATAAAAGTGTACAATCTAATAACATAAGTATACATTGCAACAAAATTTGCTAACATTTAGGATAAAATTTTGAAATGTTCACATACATTGACATGTTCACATACATTAAACCTCTCAAGGACACAAAATAGTAGATTATAGGTGGATGTCATTATATCCGAGAAGCAATAAGAACCAATATCCAACAGATTTGTATAGGACTTTTAATTTACTTTAGGAGAAATAAAAGTTTGCTTGGATGCTTACAGTCCATTGTTCATCAATGAAGGTAGCAGTTGGGACAGGGAATGTTCAGATGCTGTCTTCTGTAATTCATGTATATGGTGTTCCACATCCATTTGGGGAAAGAAATAAATATATTTATTCTGTACTTAACAACAATTTAAGATTTTGTACTTCCTATGAACTGAACTGGGAGCTTCTATAGTCATATATTGCACCTGAGTTGGATATCTTCCAGTTTAGGGACTTTTCTAAGTATTTCCCTTCCTCTAAGATTTGACATGTGGAAGAAATAAAAAGTAAATTCTAATAATATACTACTGCAGAAATATATGGATGAAATAAGTACAGAAGTACACCATGGTAACTTGACAGCATGAAACTACACTATTTATTCAGATATACCAAAGACAAAAAACATCTTGAAAAAAAAACCTTCCCCCACCCCCCGTTTTATTTTGAGTTTCGTATTGAACTTTTTTAAAGCATGATATAGATATGGGCTTTATCTGTCTAATACAGCCACCCTTCTTGTTTGGGAAATCAGAATCAGACTTCAGAATCAGACTCAAAAATAAAAACAGCCCACTGTGAAACCTATTTTTAAATATAGAATAAAAAGTTATTAAGACTTTTAAATACATAATAGTAGTCTATTTTCACTGACTCACTTAAATGTTAAGGTTTTACACTTCAATAATGTAAAAACTTAAAACTTAAGGTGGGATATTTCAATATTGTAAAATCTTATGAAAATAGATTTTTTGATTTTTCTGATTATTTGAACAAGGACTAGATTGTAGTAACGCTCCTGGATTGTAGTAATGCATTCTAAGAACTAGAAATTATAGATTTATTTTTTTCTTTTGTGACATCAATATTATGATACATTTCTTTTTTATCAAATGCACTTTCTACATACTTGACTCTGTGCCTCAAATAAGAAATCAAGAGTCTAATGAGTTCAAAGTATAATCCAATACAATACTAATAAACTCCATCTAGTAGAAAAATAATTTCTGTGTTTTTCTCTTTTCATCGATTATTTTATGTCAGTTTAATTGATCCTTATCTTTAAATAATCAAAACGTCTACCTGAAGCTACTGTGAATTGCTAAGGCAATTATGATTAGCCAGTATGAAAAAAATTGATCTAAAATGACGTTTTCTACAGCTGAAGATAAAGTAATTCCTAAGTCTATTTTTATCAAGTTCCCCAACAAACCCTGAATTTTCTCCTCAGGAAATATGCACGATTTTGAAGATGTCCTGGCTTCAGTTGTGATAATTTTCTTTCCAGTAGCTGGTATAGTGTTGATTTTTGGATTTAGTATGAGAATAATGTTCACAATGCACTGAGGTTTTATTTGTTGCTAAGTAATTGCAATTTCTAAACTAAGTCTAACTAAGGACTTTTCAGCTTCTCATGCCCTGCCAGGTGCATAAGAAGCTGGGAGAGCACAGCCAGGACAGCTGACCCAGATTGGCCAAAGGGATATTCCCTACCACAGAATGTCAGGCTCCTTTTATGTAAGTGGGGAAGCAGAAGCACTGCTTGAAAAATATATTGGGCATTGTACTTTGTTTGGGCATTTTTTTCTGCCTGTGGTGAAAAATTGCATTTATGCATAATTGGGGGTTATTAATGTGTCTATTATTATTATTATTATTATTATTATTATTATTATTATTATTATTATTATTATTATTATTATTATTACTATTACTATTATTAGTGTTATTATCTTCTTTTGTTATCCTATAAAACTGTCTATCTCAGCCCACAAGGTTTTTTTCCATTTTCCTTCCTGTCCCCTGTGGTGGGAGGAGTGAGCAAACAGTTGTATGATGATTATATACCCACCGGAGTTAAACCACAGCAGAATAATACAGCTGAAAATAAATCACTGAAAACAGTACATTACATATCTTTGTATATGCCAAGCTAGAGGATTTATGAAGTTTAAAAGTTGTCATGTTAAACTTTCACATAATGTGTTACGATTATTTGCATTTTAGGTTGTGTGCAGTAGCAAAATACTCAAATCCTTGTAATAAAATCTAAATTAAGAAATGTTTTGTGAAAATGATGGATGAGTGGAAAATAATCAACCATTCATCAAATGGTAGCTAAAAAGTACAGTAGCTAAATAGTAAAAACATGTCAATGATGTTTAGGAAAGAGTGAATTTAGAGTTCACCACCACAGTGCTTAATGCTTTAATGATAATGTCTACAACATAACAAAATGCTTAAATTTCCCACCTCCCCTGGTTTGTACTACCTCTTTGAAGTGTATTTCTTTGTCTGTTTGTTTGCCTTTTAGATACCTAAACCTAAATTACAGTCACCTTAAAAAATGGGGCACTTGCTGGAAATTGGTTTTCTGCAGGAAGCTGATCACGTGCGATGTGGTGTAAGAACAGGTCAGATGTGCCAGGAAACTGAATGTTGAGTATGTCTATAGGTGTGTCAATGGCAGTGCAGTTTGCCTAACTAGTCGTTAACATCCTGATTTAAATGAGGAAGCTGGCCTCCAGTGTGGACTCATGAAGCATACCATCAGCATTGTGTAGCACAGAGAGTTGGGAATGAGTATAAAGGGGAATATGGTGTAGCCATATCTAAGAAAAGAAACTCTATGGCAGTATAGATCAAAGTATGAGTTTGTACTTATTATTTTTATGCAGAAAAGGGTGTTGCAATAACTGAGAAAGATGATGACAGAAAATGAGATGGTAACAGCCTGGATGAGACTTACACCTGTGAAACTGGCTAGGAAAGAGGTTTATGCAAATAAATTTTGTGAGATTTAGTTTGTAATCAGGTATCTAAATTGAATGTTCTGCCTAGGTGTCGAATCTGAGTGACAGTGCTGCAGAGAGTGAGATATGAAGGGGCCATAAGGTGTAAAAATGTGAGATTGAGTTCTGTTTTAGTGTGAACTCATGGCTATACATCTCAAAGCGGTATCAATTTATTTGTTTATTTATTTTAAAGTTTTAGTGAGAACTTAACTTGATTTTAAAGCTAAGCTTTTTTTGTACTGCAGTACAAAAACAACGGAATGGTTATGAGTTTACCAGACTTGTGGACCACAGCTATTTCCACTCTCCTGTTTCAGGCTGCTTCTGATCAGAAAAGTCAACTGTAATTGAGAAATAAGTCAAATGTGATGTTAAAATGGAGGTGGGTTTTGTCACACAACTTTGCCTTAAAATGTGAAGACAATAGAAATATTTCTACACCAAAGTAATACTGTTGAAGTTTATGTCCATCCTTTTAAGAAGCAGAATTAGTCCTTGAAATAATGCTACTGTGTCATGAAAGATTGTTTATAAAAGAAGGTTAAAAATGATGGTGCTAAAATGTCTTCTTCTACTCCTTTAAGAATTTGGAAATTGATAATATTTCTCTGATGGTCATCTAGTCTCTTATTCCTGACTTTAACATTTGGTATACACAGGTGAAATCAGTCTTGATAAGTACCTTTAACAATTTAAAATGATATGTTTTTACCTTAACATTGAAACAGTTTAGTGCAATAGTGATGTAAAAAAGATAAAGTAATAACTAGTAACTTGCCTATAACCTATACTATTAAGAGCTTTTCACAACCTACTTTTTATTTGATTCATTGAAAAAATTTACAAAATCTTGTGCATTGGCAGGAGATTAAAGGAAAGTTATGTGGTTGGAACTCACACTAACCTCTTGCTAATTGGTTTTCCTGACCTCCAAGGTGTTTATACAAGGTCTAGAAGCTGCAGCATAGGAAGTAGCCTCTATTTTTCCACTTAGCTAGCATCAAACCATTTTCTTTCTTCTTTTTCTAAAAATATTGTAAACGGATTATACTAATCAAAGTAATTGGGTACAATATGAAACACACAATTCCTCATGCATAAGGGACACTTGAAGAAATAAATATGACTTTTAGAATATGAAAAATCTTATATAATTATAATTTTCTACAGGAACCGAATAAACCCATTAAACATAAAATCAATATGTGGAAAAAAATGTTTTACTTGAAGAGATTTTGAAGACCTTTCACAGAGATCATGGCAGATATGATGACCCTGTATTGCTGTTGTCACTAACCATCGCTGAATCCCTCATATAGAGAAAGACAGATTTGTTTTGAAACTGCTTTGACCGCAAAGTATTCTGTGTTGGCAACATGTTTTTAGCAACGATGCCATTAGAACTGGAAAATATTGCCTCTGTACAGGCATCTCTGACTTATTTTATTTTTGTAATTTTTTTCTCAGCTGAGCATTACCAAACAGTTAATAGCCAGATGAGGACATAACTTTTTTTTTTTTTTGTAATCACAACACAGTATAAAAGACAAACAGTGCCAACATCTATTCATTCCCCCAGTGAAAAGCTTGGCCTAATGAAAGCTTTGATTTTGCCAGCCTCATAGATGTTGGAAAACTGTCCTCCTGGAACACTTCCTGGCCATAAAATGACAAGTCTGAAATGCTCAGCAGACTCACAGTCGTTGTAACACAAATCTAACAGGGAATACTCCATGAGTGCAAACGACAGTTCAGTTCTTCCTAATACCCAAAGTAAAGGAACATAAAACATATCATCAGACTGCACACAGCTCTACAGAGACCCATTATGTGGTATGCTTTACAGAAAGGTTTTTGACCGTTATTCATGAAAATGAAATGCATAAAACCATAACCAGGACAGTGTTACCCTACGTAATTGATGTACAATCAAACACAACATTGAGCATAACAAATTGCTACTGCATGTAGAAAGTTTTGCTAATCTTTGGACTACATCTGTTTGGCTAACAAACATTCTTTAAATAAGGTATTTTAAAGCTAGAATCTAATATGAGCTAAAATTACCTCAGCATGAGTTATGCAGACATTTCCTTTGAGTCCAGTATTAATTATTTAAACATGAATCAACACTTTCATCTTCTCCAAGATAATAAATGGGCAATATTTGTGTTCAGCATGCAGCACTGACTATGATTTTGTTAGTTCTGTTAGGTTTTTGTTAGGTTATCATTGTCTATACAAGGTAACTAGGAATCACGACCCAGATGGACCATGTTTGAAACATTGTTCTTGAAACAACACAACTTTATGAAGCCAGGAACTGTGGCATACAAAAGCTAGAAAATGGATATAAATCTTTCAAACTTGCAAATCCAGGGCTGTAACAAGTTTTTGAAGGCTCTTCTACACTAAACATCTTGAATGTGCACATTTTCTGTAAATAGAAAACCATCTCTATCATAGGAAATTGACTTTATTGACATTATGGGTGGGGCTCATTGCAATTTTAGTTAACATTAAACAAAATCATTGTTTGATATTTTTCATTACAATCAAACAATGTTTTGTACATAATGAATTTTCTTTTGAGAGATATTTGAAGCTCATCCAATCATCCTCACCAGTCGTGTGATAAAATGCTTTCAGCAGCAAATCAACTGATGTACTTTGTGCAAAAAGCTATCCTGTTTCTGGGTATCTTGAAACCTCCCCTGTTAGACATATAAAAGTTGCAGGCACTGTTGCATAGATCAGTGACAATAGATGGTTGGCCTCAATGTTCTTGAATGTTTTTTCCAACCGAAACCACTCTATGATTCTGTGATAGTTATGTGTATCATTAATGTAACGGATGAAACTGACTACAGGCAGTCAATATGGCCATGTAAAAGCAGCACCTTAATAATACTGGAGTGTGTTGGATTTGCTTAACATGCACAGGTCAGCTTGACGTGCCATGAGCACAAAGTTCTGTGTTAGAACTTTTCCATCTATGGTTCTTTATATACGAGCCATGCGCATCTGAATTTCCAATGTTGCTGTGACAGCTTTTCTGTTCCCACAATTCTCTGCCTCATTCATTATTGACTTTCTAATTTCTACAGCAATAAGTAGACAAAGATGAGAGTGACTGTAAAAAGTAACCTCATTTACTATACAACCTTGAACAATTGCCAGAGCAGTATGTCTCTTGGGTGTATGGGTGCACAAAGAGCTATATTTCTGTGACTCTATTTCACTTATTCGTAATACAGATTTCAGGCTAAAATAAATATTTCATTTTTAAAAAAAAGTTTCCTTTTTTTCTTGAAACCCCGGAGAAAAAATTCGATCTGAGAGAGGAGTGAATCTGTAAACTGGTACAAGACAGAGAGTCAGTGCAAGTGAATACAGAAATGTAGGAAAATTGGAAAAAAATATTTGGTGAATATATCTAAAATGATATTTTAATTATTTTTTTCTTTAAAGTGTTTAAAACAGTTTGAAAGTAGCAGAACTTGCATATGCCAGGTACTCACAGAATGATCATTCATACTGATGCTCCAACAGATAATACATGTCTACAAACCTGATAATTAGTTTCATTAAAAGTGTTCTGTAATTGCTTGCCAGGCTTTTTGCAGCCGTCAGCAAGGCAGCAATAAGACTGAATACACCTACTATATTGAAGAAGCAAAGTATCACTTGGTCTGTAAGTATACCATCATAGAAACTGAATAATAGAATTTAAAAGAAAATAATTTAGAATTGGAAATATCGCATTCATGGTATACATGTTTAGTATGGGACTGAAAATGAGCACTCTCATTGACAAAAGCATAAATCAACTGGCTTGGAGATATTCACATTCTATCTGAACAAAATCTGTCAGACAAAAGACAGTATGTGATACAGGCTATTCTAACAGTACAGGTGCAACAGTTGTACACAAGCTCTGGAACATCTGTGCATCTGAATTTGCAAATATTGCCCTGAACAGTTGGTTATGTAATACAGTATGCCTGCTTTTTGGAAAAAAATGTGGTAGAAAATAACAAGAAGATTGCCTACTAGGACATGGGAAATGATAAAGCTAAAATGACAGGTTCATAGAACAGTATGGGTTGCAAAGGACCTTGAAAGAACATGTAGTGTGATCTCCTGCCATGGGCAGAGAAATCTTTCACTAGCTTAAGTTGCCCAAAGCCCCATCCAACCTCACCTTGAATGCTTCCAGTGTTGGGGCATCCAGTTTCTCTGGGCAACCTGTTTCAGTGTCTCACCACCCTCATAGTAAAAAATGTTTTCCATATGTCTAATCTCAATTTATCTGTTTTATACTAAGACCTTATCTTTATAGACCTTGGTAAAAAGTCTCTCTTCACGTCTTTCTTATAACCTCCCTTTAAGTACTGAAAGGCCTTCTCTGAAGCCTTCTCTTCTTACAACCCCAGTTCTCTCAACCTTTCTTCACAGCAGTGTTATGGCCTTCTGATAATTTTTGTGGACCTCCACTGGACCTACTCTAGCAGGCTCATGTCTTTCTGTACTGGGAATCCTCAAGCTGCATTCAGTACACCAAGTGGGTCTCACAAGAGCAGAGGGGCAGAATCACTTCCCTTGACCTGCTGGCCGCACTTCTTTTTACAGAGCCCAGGATACAACTGGCTTTCTGGGCACACATTGCCAGATCATATCTAATTTTTCACTTGCCAATATCTTGAAGTTCCTCCACATGGCCAATCTCTGTCTATTCATTACCCATTCTGTACTGATATTGGGAAATGCCCCAAGTCATGTGCAGGACCTTGCACCTGGCCTTGTTGAAATTCATAAGGCACATACGGGTCCACTTCTAAAGCCTGTCAAGATCCCACTGGTTCCCAAGGACACACCAGATAGGGTAAATTATGACTACCATGTCCACTGACATAGATATGATATTGTTGGGAAAAAAAAGATTTTTTTTTTTTCAGTATAAATAAAACATATCATTTCCATAGGGTATCCATAGCATTATGTGAGGCAACAGGTTCATCCATATAAGTTTATTTCAATATATAAATGTAACTATATTTACAAAAAAGAGAAGTGCTAAAATTCTACCAATGGTGGGGTTTTTTTTTTAACAGCTGAAAACAAAGTTGATTTTCGGGTTACTCTTATCCAGACATTTAGAATAAGTATCTGTATTGTTCAAGTGGGTTTTTTTCTTCCATTTTAAGAAAAATCTGAGAGTTTTTCTCCCTTTTAAAACAAAATAGTGTATATTTAAAAGAAGTTAGACTAGTTCTTTGTAGAGAGTTATAATTAATGATTTGAGATTATCTCCCCTTTTCAAATATGTATTTTAAACATTTCTTAAAAAAATTATTGCCTTGAAACACGTATTACCCATACAAATAAGATATGAGAAAATTAGTACAAAGAAGATCACTATTCTTGTTATATTTCCCTTTAAAATTTGTCCATTTATCCATTCTACATTTTACCACTTTTCACTTTTCTGGCATGCCAGTTGAAAGTGAAACATAATAATTGAAAACAGAGACAAAAAGCAATAATTCATGGCAGGAGAGGCATGTAACTTCAGAACTTTTCTAGCACTGCGTTATGAATTTGCCCTTTTGTTTTTTCTCTATGTTGAATTGAAGATGAAATTTATTTGCTACATTCACATTTTTAAGGACTTCCAAGATCATTTTGCTCATCTGAGTTCTAAGAAACTCCATGAAATGAAGTTCTTGCAACTGACTTAACATAAAAATTCATAAATTCCAGATCCTTTTCTATTCCTGTGGAATTCTTACACATAGTGACCTACAGTTCTGCTTTTGCCAATTTTTTTGTTTTCAACTGCTTGCATAAGCGCTTAATATGTTTTAAAATATCTTTTTTCTGCTATCTAAATAATTTATTTCCTTGCTATATTGGGAGTACTTCCAAATTATCCACATTTACTACATTATCAGCCAGTTGCCATACCATGAATTCCGCAGAACATTGAACATAATGACTGCATTCCAAGATGGAGGTTTTAGTATCCATGCAGTATCCTTTAGATTGCAAAACAACTTACTTTGACTGAGAGAATAAATTCAGTCGGTTTCTGATTTGATGGTTATCTTAGTATTTGTACTCTAATATATTTATTTGCTGTAGAGAATAAAAAATGTAACTAGATTTTATTGAGTAAATAAGGAAAAAAAATTAAGTGATGAAATCTGCTTTAAGTGACCTTCATGTCAAAGAACTCATTATGTCAACTGGTCTTGAAATTAATGAAGTCAACAAGCATGCTGAGATATCTGACAGTCTTCTAATAGTATTTCTTTCTAGCAGTAAGGCCATTATCTTCCAATAAAAACCAGAATTCTTATACAGCTAAGTAGAATGTCCAAATTAAGGTCTCTTCTATAGACAAGCTAAAGACACTGCACAAGACAATTCAGAACTGAATTTGAGTGCCACCTGTTGCATCTCCCTCTGGTACAGACATATTAATATAAATATATACACAGAAATGCACACACACCTATAAGAATTTCTCAGTGTAAAATACAATTCAGATTAGTATGTTCTTTCCTTGGAAAATCATGATAATTTCAGCACTTGATGCCAATTAAGCTTGCATTAGTCTGGTCTCCTGATGTGTTTCAAGTTCTGCTGAATGCATTCCACAGATTATGATTTTGGTACCATTAAATAAAATGTCAGAGCTCTTTTCAAGCTATCTACCACTTATGCTGCACTGTTCTCTTTGTTGCCATTCCAGACTGCTCAAACTAAGGTTACAAAATTTTCTATTATAACCTCAAGGACCCCATCAGCAGTTACTCCTTCCAATGGTATGTATAATTTTCTTATTTCACACATATATCTTAGCAAATTGCAAGGCAAGTCCAGCTGATATTTTCAAAGCTGTGTTAATTAATTGGTAGTTTGCTAAACTGTTTCTCTGTTTCTTAACAGTTAAACACAATAATTTGGCCAAGTTGTAGCTTGCCAAACTTTTTTGGAAAAAGACATTATTCTTTCAAAATATTTCCCTTAAGCTAAAATACATCTGAAAATATTTAAATATTATATTTAAATTTAAGCAGTTTTTGACTGCTTACTTATGAGTTCAAGATCCTGTAAGACATTACTGAGCTTGGATCATTTGAAGATTTTCATCGTAGCTTAACACATATTTTTCCACATGAATTTAATTAGCTTTCTGCTACTGACCTCTGTGAGTCTATGTTCAGCTAAACTTATATTAATAACAACTTCTAATGACTTTTTTATTTAGTTTTCAAAAAAATAATTTTCCTGGGGAAAATGTAAATACATGTAGAGCCGTAATGAAGTCATTACTCTGGAGATAGTTAATGGTTAGCAATAAAGCTATTTCAATCTGATTTAACACATACGTAAGCTTTGCCCAAAATAATATGATATGTATCTGGGTTTCTATGTGTACTGGTTTGTGGTTTTTTTAGTTGTATTTATATCACAATAAGAACAGTAATCGATCATTGTATTCTTCATCATAACACTTTTTTTTTGTTTCACCAGAACTCAGTTGTATTGCTTTATACAGTCTTTCCTATGCATATTCAACAGAAAAAAATTAAACATTACTTGATACTGCTCAAGGAAGATAAAGATCATTCAGGCTCTGTGCTGTAGAAACAGTTTGTAAGTGAAGCAAGAAGGACAAAGGAAGGAAAACAGTTTGGATTTTTTCTTTTTTTTTACTAAATGAACTAGGTTGTCTTTAGGAAAAGACACCAAGTTTCTAAAATAAATATATTTGTCATATATACATAAACTACTTTTGCTATACTTGGGTAGTTATTTCTGATAATATGGATGTGTTGCATGCTGACAAGAAGTTTTATATTACTTTATTTGTTCGAACTATTATAGCTTAGAAAGGATTTTTTTATCATTGTAGATTTTTCTTATTTTAAATATATACAGTATACTTGTATATTTTCTTTAATCTAATCCCAGGTTATCCATTTATTTCAGACTTTTATAACCATAGCCAAAAGGATTCAGCTTGCTTTTTATGATTTCCATCTGTATGTGAAAACATCAAAAACATCAGGACTGAGAACTCATGTGCAGTTTCATTTTATTTCTCTGTATAGACTCAAATTATAGCCTACTGCTTTGGGGGAATCAATTCTGCCCAAAGATCAATTAATAGTTTTCCTTCTTTCACCCACATTTATGCCAGAGGTGACATTGTGTGTGTCATTTGCATATACAGCTGAGAAAATACAAAATAAACTGATTAAAAGTAAATTAAGTAAACAGTCCACTCTGGACTCCTGGGTAATTAGGAAACATTGTTTTTGATAGTTATATATTATGCTTGTGCCTGTACTGAATTTAAATGCCAATTATAATTGGTTCACTATTTAAATTTTACTTTGTTACATATTTATTTGAAGATACTGAAATACACATTGTTGAGCATAAACTGTTGTACTATTCTTTCAAAGAAAAGAGAAAATAAAGGAAAAATTTGCTATCTATACCCATCTGTTCTTTGTTCTAGGTGTAACTCCTTCCAAACTGCAAACATTGCTGCAGTCTTTAAAGGAATACCACAGGACTCTGCTATTTCCATGCACAGCTTGCTAGCAAGCAAGCAAACAGAATATTATTTGAGTTCAGTTCTTAAATTGCCTTTTGGAAGTTCTTGTCGGTCGTTATCGCTTCTGAATCCACTGCTCTGGTTTTCCAACATTATCTCTTGAATTCAATGCATGACTAAGTAACTGCTAATAAGCTAGTAAGATTAAATTCAGTAGCTGTTTTATAAAATAGGTACAAACATTAAATCCTCTGGTTTAGTTCACAAAGAATTTAAAGAAAAAACAAAATAAATACCCTGAAAATAATTAATAAAGCTTACTCCAGAAATGTCTCTTTTGTCTAAAGAAGCATTTCTTTGCCAGAACCATTTTGTTTGTCATGGTAAATGAAATACGACCTTTATGTGGATTATTATGTTCCTTCCTGAGCCATCATGTTCCTTCCATAACAGTCTGCCTTCACTTTTAACACTTCTTCCCCATCACTCCTTGTCTTTCAGAAAATCATGGGACCTTTGATGTGTGAAATCTATGATAGATTTAAAGTTAGAGCTGAAAAAAACATTGATGCAAATCTTCTGAAGTATTCATAAACAATTAATTTTATATAGGCTGGTGCTCTGCTCTGTAAGAAGTGGGTCACCTGAAAAAGAATTAAGAGAGCTGAACAGGAGTTCAACTGCATGCTTTATATGACGGCCTTTATTTAGACTTCCTTTAATGGAATTAAATTGCAGTTTTCAGAGAGCAGTTGATTTCATGGTAAGATAGATGTCTAGCATCTTTTGGATAAATCATCTGGTCTTTCTCTTCATTGATGATAGTGGTAGCTTAGATGAGTAGCTCAGCCTATTCGCTTAGTTTCCTTGTAAGACTAAATCTAGGTGATATTAATCCTATGCTTTATATCTAACATCATAGATGGATATATAGCAGCTGTAAGTGAGTACAGGTATACCTAACCAATAAATCATAGAGTGGTTTAGTTGCTATACAGTGATTTATTTTTTTTTTTATATGAGAAGAAAGTTTTTAGCATTCCACCATTGTGTCTAAATACGAATTTTCTTAAATATGAGTGATAAGTTTTAAAGATTAGACCTGACTTCTTTGCTTCGTTCATACTCTGAACACCTACAATTAACACTGACAAGAGATCAAAACTAATGTAGCTCAAATCCTATCTCAAACAAATACAGTGAAATATGGTACAATACATTGAGAACAAGTTGAACAACTAAAAATTCAGCAACTAATAAATTCCAGTCATAACATAAAAGGCTACAAGCACTAAGACAAACCAGAAGAATGAATTCAGCCGTGTATTATTCACTTCAAATTTTCTGTTCATTACTCCATGCAAATAATTTCTTGACAACATTTCTGGGAAGCAAGATCAATTATCAAGCTTCCCTCCCCCCATTTTTTTTCAGTTTTGTGTCCTCTCCTGTCTCGTCTGCTGTTCCCAGGCAGCTCTTAGAAACCTGTGGGGAGATGTCATTAACAGATTCTCTTTTGCCTGTGCACACTGCCAGCAGCTTAACAGGCTTCCCATATCTCCATGATATGAAACAGATTAATTAGTGATGCCTCTCCTCTCATCTGCCCTTAGGTGTATGCAGTAAAGTCTAGAGATACAGCATAGCATTTGCTGAGAGACAAAGTGCAGTATCATGCCTGTAGCAAAAGCAAGAAGACAGAGTGCATCTGGAAGAAACTGGTAAGCACTGGTCTGGGAAAGACCCCAAACAGGGAAATCTAAAAAAGAGTGACAAGTATGTGATGGTAAAAGACAGCAACTGTGTTTTCTGTGAAGATAAAAGGGAAGAAAATGTAGGGGAAAAAAAGAAAAAACATGTGCATGGTTGGAAATTCTTATGAAAATGCCTGGGAGAGGTTATGTCTACATTACAAATACAGTACTATTGCCAGTCTTTGATTTACATTTACTCAAGGGCATGTAGCTAGAAAGTAGAAAAGGCAAGGATGTTATAAACCAAACACAGAAAAATTATTTCAGCATTATCAAGATTTTTGTTATAAAATAGATATTTGGTAAAAGGAAAAAAGTATAGGGATAAGGTGGAAGTAAAAAATTTATCAGTAAGCAATTAGATAAAAGGCCCAGAGAAATTATAATGATTACGTAAGAAATGAAAGGGTAACAGAGCTGTAAGACTAAAAATATTTTGTGGCCTTCAATCTTTCTATGAAGTTCCCTATTAAGCAGTGTCCTAAAATAACTGCTGGGAGGATTCAAGTCTAGAGCAGGAAAGAAGCATCAAAGTCGGATGTGAACTCTAGGGATGTATTGCAATGTTTGACTAAAGAATATAAATATGAAATAACAATAAAAAAATAGAAAAAACCACAAAACAATAAAATAAGATTTAAAATCACTGCTAAAGATTTCAACTAAATTTAGTGTATGTTTTAGATGATCTGACTCTTCATCTTATGCATAATTTGTGCTTGATATTTTTCCACATTCACATACACACTGACTCGTTAAGATGTCAAGAGATGAGCTCAAAAGTTTTTGATAAGGCTGACAAGGTCTTCCTATCCCCCCAAACTACATAAATTATCCTTCAGGATGAAGGTTTCACATCCATGGCAAACATTCATTAGCAATGGGACTCTTAAAAATGCTGACTGGCAGGAATTTAATTAATTTTGATCCTGCCAGGTAGCAATATTGTATTTCCCTTGCTCTAGTCCCAAGTCTGTGTGGTCACACTGTGGCTCTTTCACATTATCATGTCTGACTGTTCAATTTCACTGTCTCACAGGCACTCAAAGTTATTTTTTTCTTAGACTGAAGTAATGATCATGTATAGTTAAAGAAAACTCTATTTTGAAGTACTGAAGCCAAAATCTGTAGCTTGACTAGGAAGGAAAGGGGAGTGGGATGTTGGAATTTTAGGGATAAAGACAGGATTTTGATATTAAAAGCATAGAGAAATGTAGCTGAATCTGAAACGATTTTTGAATTATATGACAACACAGGAGTGTTTCTTTTGCATGTTCAGGCTAGTTCACCTTGCAATGGAGGTATTTATTTTTTGACACTCAATTCATGTTCCTCCAATTTTCTTTATATTCTTTTTACCTAAGGACAGAACAGGGTCACAGAGGCTTAAATGACAAAGGAAAACATGAGATTTCTTCTATAAAGCTGGTATCCTTTGGTGAAAGGCACAAATAGAAAGTCTCGATGTAAAATGCAACATGACTTGATTTTAAGCACTTCCCACACTTTACCCATCTGCTAGATGCCTTCTTTCTGCATTTATTGTTCCATGTATTCAACAGAAAGACTGCTAATAAAAGCGGGGTACTTGACTACTCACTATTGAAATAAATGCCCTCAAGTATATTCTTGAGTCTTAGAATATTCAAACAAAAGATAGTAACACATTCATGCAGAAAGCAATGCAAATTGCAAGTTATATTTTGTATTGAGTTCTGGTTCAGTTTACCATTAAAAAAAAAAACCAAAAACAAGACAAAAAAACCCAAGACTAAGCTATGCTTTTTAATTTATTTTTTTTTCAGTTTACATTTTACAGCAGTTTAGATCCCTCTTCTGAAAATTACTCACTTTAACCACAGGTGCAGAACATTGAATTGAAAAAAACACAGACACAAACAGACAAAAAACCCAAAAGAAACATACACAAAGAAATGAGATGTAATTAAAGCCTGAAAATTTATATTTATTACCACTTTATTATTCATGATATAATATAACTGGATATCCTTGCTATTAACAGTTAAACAGCAGACACTCTTTTGGAAACCAAGTTCCCTGTGACAAAGACATTCCAGAATCCAGCTCCAACTGTCTTACTTTGTGCATAAATCTCCTGAACAAAAATCTCAGGGAATATGCTTACTGCTTTTTATAAAAGAGATGTTCCAATCCAGAGGAAGCTACCATCAGTAGCTAAATTTGAAATTAAAAAATAAATAACAAAAAACCTAAAGTTGGGTTTTATTAAGTTAGGTAACTTGGCACTTACTTAGTTCCCTATGTTATGGGAGTAGTTGCTAATTAATTTGGCATAGGTCTTTTTTTTTTTTTTTTCTTTAGAGGTATCTATACCTGTCTCCAGTTATTTTAATTAAGTTTTCGTTTGGAGAGAGATGGATTTCACTTTATTTCTTTCTCTTTTAAAGCAAGGTTTTTTAAAATTACTATAAGGCATAACACCAAAGGATATACACGATTACATGTTTAGTGTGAAAACAGAAAATCTCCTTAATCCGTTTTAGCTGGGAGTCCATAGACTTTGAAGCCAATATGGACTAGGTTAATTTTATTGTCTACACACTGATGAAGAATTAAAATAAGATGCTTGATTTAATTCTTTTTATAGTGAAACACCTATTCTGTCTGTACCATCTGTC
Organism: Hypotaenidia okinawae; assembly: GCA_027925045.1. NCBI lineage: Eukaryota > Metazoa > Chordata > Aves > Gruiformes > Rallidae > Hypotaenidia > Hypotaenidia okinawae. Next base: position 76,764,584 of record BSDF01000003.1, on the reverse strand, counting down.
CCTCTATACATTTTATCTTCACTGCTTTTCAAGGACAATTCTCACAACCACTTCATGGGTAAGAGCAGAGGTCTATGTCATAACATCCCACTAGAAAGTGAGCCGTTTTACAACATTCTCCTCTGAAGAAAAGAACTAGCCTTATAGAAAACTGAACTGAAAACTTGAGTAAATGGGAATAGTAGTCACTTGGTAGTGATTAGATCCCATGACTAATGCTACACAGTAGTATAAATGCCACTCATACTAATATCCTGCTACCATGACTAATGTGACACAGCTTTAATCTGCTTATAGTGAACGAGGTTGAAGAGAGAAAAAAGAACATTTTCCCTGTTCTTCACTTTTCAAACTTCTTTCTTGAAATGAGACAGAGAGAAAGAGAGATGCCATAATTAATTATGCCGTATTCTGGACACTGTCTTTGCTTAAAACATGAGCAATCCCCTGTAAGCTAATGGATGTATATGAATGCATCTATTTTCCAAATGGTAAATACCAGTTGGGAGGCTGTCCTTTGCTCTTGCTAAAACAATGAAAGAAGCACAGTAGGTAACATCCTGTATCCCCAAATAAGGTCTTGTTCTTTGTCTTTCCATTTCTGAATATAAATCATTATTTGTAGATGGTAAACTTTGTTCCTGGCACATTTCCCACTTTCCCTGTGTAACTCTAAGGGCTATTAATCAAAGTTGCAAATACTCTCAAGTTACTTAATAAGATATTTATTATGAGAAATAAAAAAGCAGTGACTTAATTTGTTTAGATTGAGATTTTATCACCTTATCACGTGTTTTAGTCTTGAGTGGCAAGGTATTGGTAGTAGGAGTGCCTGCAGGGGTGGATTCTGTAAGAACCTTCCAGAAGCTTCCCCTAGGTCTAATGATAGAGCAATATCAGCTGGCTCCAAGATGTACCCACCGCTGACCAAAGCCAAGCTAATCGGTAATGGTGGTGTGCATCTGTGATAACACATTTAAGAAGAAAGGTGTTCCATACCAATCATATCATGCTCAGCATAAAAGGGGGCTAGTGGGGGGAGGAGTGCATGGCTCCAGGACACGCAGTTTTTGCGGATGATCCAGCTTTGGGATGGCTCTGAGCTGTACGGTCTGGGTTGTGCGGTTTGGTGAGAAACTGCATTGCGTATCACCAGTTTCATATATTTTTTGCTATAAAAGTCCTATTACTGTTATTTCTCTCTCTCTGCTATCCTAGTAAACTATTCTTATCTCAACCCATGAGGTTCATCTTTGGTTTCTTTTCCCTTTTTCCCTTCCTATTTCCCCCTCAGAGCGAGCGGCTGAGTGGTGCTCAGCTCCCAGCTGAGGGCAGAACCACAACAGTAATAAATTAGATTCATTTTCTTCTGTTTTCTTCAAATCGAAAATGGCACACAAAGACATATTTAATTTTAAGAAAAGTCACTACTTGCCATCCCAGCAAGTTACAGCATACTTCTCATAAGAGGGACAGTGAAAACTGCCCTGTCTAAAACCTGCATACTGGTCTGGTTTTCAAGCAGTGGAAACATATGAGCTTTTGTGTCTTCTGTGAGTTCTTTGCCTGTTTCATTGAACTACATGATCACAGAAGGTGTACTAAAGAAGTTATGTTTTACTAATTGGCAATTACATATTACATTATATTATACTATATTAAAGAACATATTTATGTATTCATGTATCACATTGTAATTAATAATATTGTATAGTACATGAAGTAATTATAAATTTGACTATATACCATAATACTTACATAATTATATAAGTTATATAATGATCTTCAGTTACAGCCATATTACAAAAAGATATCCCATAACACCAAACTAAAATAATACTCACAAAACAAGACATAGAGGAACTGGAAGGGGAAAATTTAAGGACAGGGGAATAAGCATTTGAATTAAGATTAAACTCCAGGCCTAATCTTAGTAAATAAATCTTAGGAAATAGTGATAGAAATTGTTGTAAGACCTCCAATAATAAACATCATAATAAACTCAATGGAGTAATAGCACTTCTGTCCAGCAATTAATCTGACCATCTTTCTTAGCTTTTTGTTTTTATTATATTTATTCACTTGAGGAATTAAATATCTCATTTCTGACAGCAAATCAGTCTTACATTTACACTGACTTATTTTCCTAAAACCCTGTTTTCCAATGACTATGGTTCCATTTTTATCAAGAGGCTGGAAATCAGTCATGAGCTAAACGTTTTTCTCATAATGATAAGCACTGGCCTTTTTTCTATGCCTAACTATTGCTTTGCAGTTCCCTTTGTTTTATGAAACTCGGGTGTGGATTATTTAGAAGCTGCATCTGCCCACTAGCCAAAAGAGTTATATTAACTTTGGTCTATCTATAAGAATGCTGGCTCCTCACTGTTTTTTGCACAGTCTAATTTAAATTGAACTGAGAAAAAAAAAAGTGTCATATTACTTACAGGCTTTCATTATTTATGCTGAAGGTATGTCAGTTGTTCTCTGAAGGAAGTATTAATAGGCCCTTAATCTTCATATTTTCGAGATACGCTGACAGTGTTTACAGATTAGTCCTATGTCTTACTCAGTTTCAAAACTAATTAATTGTGGTGAACACTAGAGACTGCAATAAATTCTTCCCCAGATCTATCAGAGGATTACAACTAACATTCATATTTTTCAACAGACTGGGGGTGGACAAGTCTTCTCAAAAAAAAAACAAAACAACCCAAACAACCCACATCAAATGGCATCCATGATTTATATGTAGGTGAACCTACTTGCATCTTAAGCAATTATCCTTTATGAATCTCTGGAGTGCCGAGTGGCATTGGATAGCCTCTTGGTGCTGCCATCTGGAGGTTTTTTCAAGAGCTGCCGTTACACACATATCCACATCTTGGTATCCTGGTATCTTTTCTAGTATGTTAGACTGCTAGGGTAAGTAAAGGTAAGGTGTTAAGGAGTTGTGTGATAGTAGTGTGTAGATGGAAACAGATGGGACTTAAGATAGGAATGGATACAATTCTTGATTAAAGAAGGTAAATTTCTTCAGGTGATGAGCCTGCTCTTAATAAAATATGTCACAGCATGACAATCAGCAGTGCCAGTTTGCTTAGTAGGCAACAAACAAACAAATAACCCCATTTGTATCACTGACAGAAAAATCAGGTGACATTCTAGAGCTGCTCTTTTCAATAAAAAAAAAAATACGGAAGGATCCTTCAGAATTAAACCAATTGTAACATAATTTAAAACAAACAAGCCCTAAAAAAGTACTGCAATTCTGAAGAGATGTGCTGCAGAATAGTATTTGTTAGCAAAAGTTAATGATTGGCAGCCTGTTATATGGAAAATGTACAAAATCAATACAGATACAAAACTCAAGAGCTGGCTGTGTCAAAAGGCTTCCGATCAGTCTGAAGTAACCGGATTATTTAATATTATTCTATGTATGCCACTACCCCCAAATGCCCAGACTAAGTATTGAACATGAACCTATTGATATTGAAAAGTCTCAGAACTCCAGGCAAGAAACAATGAAGGACAGAAAAATATGCATGCCAAGTCCAAATATAGCTGATAGTGGAGGTGGAAAACTTGACAGCTATCTCACACCATTTTTATCACTGGAACGCCTTGGAGTTCAGAAAAAATAATCAAAGCATAAACCTCATGTAAACAGGTACAAATGATAAGCCAGTTAAATCCAGAATGCTAAAATAACTCTTTTAAACTAAGTGTGATTATACATTAAGAAAGCAGAAGAGGAATAGTGAAGAGTTATTGACAAGAACCCAAAAAATACAGAAAAAAAATCCCAAGCCTTGACACTATTTAAGCCTCGACACTATTTAAGCCTCAATTGGTTCTCAGAAGACTAGTCAGAATAGATGCTGCTTTGTAGCTACTGAACTGAAGGCATTGTTCAGTATCTGTTAATAGTGTCGACTATCCTGTTCAATGAGAAAATAACTGGAAATTACTTTTTAATGCAAAATATGCTACTCTGAATATTATAACCAACAGGAAAGATATCTCATATAAACCAATGAATTGACATTATATGTCACATTTTCTCAGACACAATGAACTGTTTTCTAAGTAAAATCAAACTCTTACACACATAGTGCTTAATGGATTTATTTTTTTAAAGATACTTTTAGCAGCAGAGTATTTTAGAAAATACTAAATATAGAAATGATTAGACAGTTTCTGACAACATGTATTTTTTGTGGAAGAACATAATAACTAAAATTATATTTCCTATGGGAAAAAATCTTCAGAGCAAAATCAAATTAACATGGCAAAAGATTAAAGAGTTACTCTTTTTCATTTTTCTGACCTTTATGCATTCCTGAACATATGAATGATTTTCAGGTAATGCTCCTCCCTAGTGAAGAACTGAGCGGAATGTTGAATGTGCATTTTCTACTTAAGGAACCTCTTAACTAGTCTATGACTTACTTCTGTTTTACTCTTTCTTGTTTTTCTAAAAAAACAAGATGATTTGATAAATTAAAACATTTTTAACATCTCAGAAATATTAGAAAGTGGAAAATAGATACCAAATCAATATAAAATCATAAATAAATATGCTTTATCTGAAATAATTTAACTGAAGTTACCCAAAGTACTGGACATTCTGACTGAACACTTCCACAATCTTGGCTGTGATCATGATAGGCAGTAACTTCCTCTTTAAATTCACAGTTGTTTGCAGATGACAAATACTACCTCAAGATCATTTCTTTCTGTGCCTGAGATATTCATGGCTCTCCTGAACACATATGAAAGTACACTAGTAACTGCTTTAAAGCATTGATAAGGTGTTGGGAAAGCTCAGTAATGTCATAAGCTCAGCACATAGCCATGCTCTTCATTTCTGTATGATAGAAAAACAAGCAGGTCATACATTCCTCAGGAGTTCATTTTGCAGATAAGATTTTTTTTTTTTTGCTATTGTAGGATAATAGCATGGTTCAGGCCAGAAGGGATCTCAGGAGATCACCTGCTCAACCACCTGGTCAAACTAGAGTGAGCTCTGAGGCTCACTGTCACTCATGTCCAGATCACTGTCTGACACAAACCCTGGGGCTACTTTTTGCAGAGGCACGTTCCAGACATGCAGGCAGTCCCTAGCCCATATCATACCATGTGCAAGACTTGGCATTAGTCTTTGCTGAATTTCATAAGGTTCCTTACGGCACATTCCTTCAGCCTGTCTGGGGACCATTGGTTGATAATCTACATTTACCATCAGACTTTGTTAACTATTGTATAGCAGTAAATATATTGTTACTTCTCTGTAAGAGGTGAACTGCATTCACTTAGTCCATCTGTAACACATGTTCAATTCTTGCAAATAATCCCTGACTCAATCCTCATGTAACAGAGATACATCTTGAACACTGCCTGTAAGCATAGAGGCCTGGGAGACCTGATGGTTCCTCAGGCGGTGATGGCATTAAGTACCTCAACTGTATCTGATGCCACTACTCCATACAATAATAAACCAGGTTCAGGCTTTTCCTGCTTGATGTAGCAATAAAGATCTATCTATTGACCTCAAAGCTCATCGCAAGTCTCAAATTCAAATGAGCTTTCAGTTCCTTAACACCATCACTGCATTCCCAGACAATGTTTTTAAAATCCTCCTAAAAACATATTAATTAACAAAGTATAGGAAACAGGAATTTTACCATTTAAAAGTATGTTAGGAGTGAGTTTCTAAGGCACAGGATGTTCATTCAAACAATTTTCATTCTTCCTAAAGTCCCACCCCTCCGACAACATACTCTGGAGAAAAAGCCCTTCTGAAGTATTCCAATTTCTATCAGTGCAAAAAGAACTATCTGTGTCAGACTTGCTTATTTACTCTCCAAATATTGAAAAGGAATTACTCTAAAGATACATATACTTATATTCTTGGCATTCTATCCAGTTTTTACATCAAAAGAAAAAATGTATATTGTAATGTAACACTCATCAGTGTTCAAAGATCCTTGAAGAACTAGTGTTCATCCACAGTATATCCCAGGAAAACAGATGTCTTGATAGGATAGATACTGAAGGAAAATGGAAAACAACAGCAATGTAAATTAATAAATAATTTTAAAAATGCAAGTATTCAATGTTGCTAATCATGCACTTTCCAATAGAGAAGTCAAATACATGCCGCTGTTAAGAGAACAGTTCAAGGAAGGTTTTGTTGATTTTGTAGCCTTCTATGATGTCGTCACTGTCTGGGTAGATGGAAGTAGAACAGTGGATGTCATCTACCTTGACTTCAACAAGGCTTTTGATACTGTATCCCATGACATCCTGATAGAAAAGCTAGGAAAGTGTGGGATAGATGAGTGGACAGTGAGGTGGGTTGAGAACTGGCTGTCAGGCCAAGCTCAGAGGGTGGTGATCAGTGGAGCAGAGTCTGGCTGGAGACCTGTGACCAGTGGTGTTCCCCAGGGCTCGGTGTTGGGTCCAATCTTGTTTAACATCTTCATCAGCGACCTCGATGAGGGAATAGTGTCCACCCTCAGCAAGTATGCTGATGATACAAAGCTGGGAGGAGTGGCTGACACGCAGTAACACTGCGCTGCCATCCAGCGAGACCTGGATAGGCTGGAGAGCTGGGCAGGGAGAAATCAGATGAAGTTACACCTGGGAAGGAATAACCGTTTGTATTAGTACAGGCTGGGGGATGATCTGCTGGAGAAGAGCTCTGTAGAGAAGGACCTGGGGCTCCTGGTGTATGAAGGTTGGCCATGAGCCAGCAGTGTGCCCTGGTGGCCAAGAGAGCCAATGGGATCCTAGGGTGCATTAAAAGGACTGTGGCCAAGAGGTGAAAGGAGGTGATCCTTCCCCTCTACTCTGCCCTGGTCAGGCCTCACCTGGAGGATTGTGCCCATTTTCTGGGCTCTCTGGTATAAAAAAGACAGGGATCTCCTGGAAGGAGTCCAGTGGAGTGCTACAAAGATGGTTAAAGGCCTGAAGCATCTCCTCTATGAGGAAAGGCTGAATGAACTGGGGCTGTTCAGCTTTGAGAAAAGAAGACTAAGAGGGGATCTTATTAATGTTTATAGATACCTGAAGTGTGGGACAGAGGGGGAAATGGCCAGCTCCTTTTCAGTGGTCTGTGGAGACAGGACAAGGGGCAATGGCTGCAAGTTGGACCACAGGAAGTTCCACACCAACATGCGGAAAAGCTTTTTCACAGTGAGGGTGACAGAGCCCTGGGACAGGCTGCCCAGGGGGTGGTGGAGTCTCCTTCTCTGGAGATATTCAAGGCCTGTCTGGATGCCTACCTGTGCGATATGTCCTAGGGAACCTGCTTTGTATCTGATGACCTCTTGAGGTCCCTTCCAAACCCTATAATTCTGTGATTCTGTGATTTTTAACAAATAGATTGGATTTTATTACTTTGGATAATTACATGTTTTCTCATTATTGTACTTTGGAATTTTACATTTACCCTGCTGTGCATTTCCAAATTTAGACTAATGATAAAAATTACTGTGACTATCAGCAGATTTTACCAACCTGAATTTAAAATATTTGAAATGTCCCCATAAAATTCAGAGAAAATACATCAGAGCTGGAGCAAAACACAGGAGAGAGTCTTCAAGAACAGAGAAACATATGTTCCCAGCACATAGAAATTGTATAATTTAATATGGAACTCTCAAGCCACATTTGCCTTTGAAGAAACTAGTTACAAACAAAAGTAAATTTTTCTCCAACATGAGACAACTAAATTGCATACTGGGACTTAAAAGCCCATTAAACTACATCCACTTTCACCTGCTGATTTTTAGACAGTACTGATTCTGTCTGCATCTGTGTTCAATTCTTTTTAGCATAAAAGCTTTTGCTGTCAAAAGTATTAAGGTACAACGTTGCATAAAAATAAATATAACCTTATTTTATAAGTGAAAAAAAAATGTTCTCTGCAATTTTTAAATATTACTTCTCCTAAGTAGGCCTAATTTTCAGAACATGGTTCACTGGTCATGTGGGGATGCCATAGAGTTATATGGGGAATACTCTAGAATCTTTTGGAAAAAGCTACAGATTATCTAGTATTGAGTCACTCCTCCTTATTTCTAAGTGTTGAACTGTAAGGAAAACAGAGATACAGACTTTTCAAAGCCATTTAATTTTTTTTTATGTTCATTTCGTGTAATTTTAAAGGCAATTATAAAAAAAAATACTGAAGTCAGACTAAGTACTGGCCTAGGGATTTTTTTTTAAATACAAATTCATGACTAAAGGTGTCAAAGGTGCAGTGATTAAATGTTGGTGAATCACCCATCTTCCGTTTGTCTTCACTGAACTGAACAAAAAAACCTCTCAAATATAGGTGAAGAAGTGAGTTATAGGTGTTTTAATGTCCTGTTAAAGAGAGAAAAGTGTTTATTTATAAATATAGCCAGAAAATTTACTTCTATTTGTATGATCAAGAGTGCAGAAGTGCATGTCTTTGGAAAGCCTGGGTTCATATCCTATCCTGTACTTATGTTTACATGCAAAACTGAATATAAGATGTAGCTGGATCTAGTATTGTGGTTATACGTGGCAAGGTTCTGATGGAGGAGTGGGGAGCTGCAGGGGTGTCTTCTGAAAGATGCAGGGAGAAGCTCTCTGCAGGCCCAACAGAGTAAACACCAGCTGACTCAAGGCTGGAGTTGTTGTTGACCAAGGCCAAGCCCATCAGTGACAGTCATAGTGTCTCTGTTAATCACATTGAAGAAGTAAAAAACAGCAAGCAGCTGCTTTTTGCCACCAGAGGAGGGAGTGAGAAGATGTAAGAAACTTAGCAGACAACAAGGCCAGTGAAGAAGTGGAGGGAGGAGATACCCCTGGCACCAAAGACAAAGATTCCCCTGCAGCTGGTGGAGAAGACCATGGTGGAGCTGGTGTTCCCCTGCACCTCATGGAAGAGGACAGGGAGAAGAGACTCTACCTGCAGCCTGTTACTTCGGGTTTGATTTTTACATAAGCACATTAGTTGCAGTGAGGTCTTCCTCTTGATTTAGAATTATATGAATGGTATAAAGAGCCAATTAAAATTATTTTCATAAAAGCAGATAATAATTAGTTATCTTTTTTTCCCTGGATTTAATAGAATTCAATTTTTCTTTAAGACTTCTGTAAGATTAGTGTTTTCTGGTAAACCACTGCAATGCAGACATCTCTGTTACCATGTACTCATTTGAGTTGTTAATTAATTTTTTCCCCTGGTTTTTTGTTTTTTTTCAGACATTATAGAGCTTTCTTTCGGGACTATGACATTTAGTACACTGTCCAATTATTCTTTCCTTGCTTTGGTTTAGTTAAACTAGATAATGTAATCATTTAATGCCATTGTAGACAGTGCTTTAACAGAGGAAAGAAGGGAAAGAATCTCAGTTGTTTGCACTGGCTGTTATAAAATACTCTCTCCTACACCAGGTGACTCAGTGACAGCTCTGTATCGGGAAAGTATCTGGCTCTCATTTCTAGGCAGTGAATTCTTTAAGAATTATATCATGGTCATTCATTTCCTACCAGACTGATCTGTTATAACAAATATTGACCTTTAATCTGTCTTCTCCAAGCCATACAGTCTGCAGAAATGCAGATGACACATGTAAGACCTTTTCAAGCAGAGCTATGCATACAGCTCTTGAAAAACAGTTAGGAAATTCTTACTCACAAGGAAAGAGGTCCTCTGAAGATAAAAGTGTCAGCATCTTTATTCTTTGAGGTAATCATCCTTCATGACTACTTGGTCAAATCAATATCCTCTAGAGATATTGGAACCAAGGTGTTTTTACTTGTTTTTAGGGGGGGTTGTGGGTTTTTAAAATTCAGGACATTTCTTTGTCACTACTAGGGAACTTACTTTTTCAGTGTCTGCCTGATACTTGCAGCTTAATTTTTCCCCTAAGCACAAAGGATTAAGACTTCCTATTAAGCTCAGTACTGGACCAGCTGCATTTTCTAGTCTTCCTGTCTTTCATGTTATGCTGAAGGGCACTTCAGGCTGTCTGAAACTAACAGTATGGTTTTGTGATTGGAGCATCTGATGACAAAAGTACCAACTGTTTCCATGCCTTTTATTATTTTCAGCAGAGCAGATTTTAGATTGAAACTTTATATGTATATTTTAAAGAGCACTGCAATCTTGTTTTAGATATTGAAGATGTTAAGAAATTCACAACTGTTTGTCTCCCATTTTATTTAGGACATATAAATAATGTACTAGAAAGAATTTCAGATGTATTTTGTATTCTTCATGAACTCTAGGCTCCAGCCCATGAAAAGGGCCAGCTCAGCCCATGAAAGGGGCTAGCTTAAACCCTGCTTACATTCAGGAGAGAGACCTTCTGAGGTTGAATCAGTGTACACACCACAGCTAAGGTACGGACCACAACACCCCTTCCCAGGGGATATAGACTACAGTCTTCTGGTACCTTCAGGGTCCTGTTAATATCAAAGGAGATATATTACAATATGGCTTTACCATGTACAATACCAGAAGAAAACACAGCAGTCTAGGGAAGATTAATCTCTGTGTGAAATACCACCTTGTTTCTTAGGAAATCTTGAAATTTAGGAGGACAAAAGGAATACCTGTACTTCACAAGACTAAGAAGTGAAATAACCAACATAGGGGTTTTGCAAGTGAGTTTACTTAAAGTACCTTCCCCCTGTACCACCCCCCCCCAAAAAAAAAAACCGACACAATAAAATAGAAGAAAAATAAAATCTAGAGAACGCAATCAGCAAAAATTATTAATCCTAGAACCAAAGAAAATAAAAGAAGAAGATAGGTTACCAACAGATTGCTAGTTATATCGTAACAATTCATGCCAAGTTAGGTTCTATTCACAAATTATTTTCTGTGTTGCAACTCTGATTCTAAAGTCTGAAGACACTGAAATTCTCAAGGAAATACACAGCAATTTAGTCTTCAGTGCATCAGAAAGCAGCAGGATAAAACAAAGATAAAAACAAGACTGAAGCCTCTGTTTACCTGAACCTAACTTAGAAATGGACATTGTCTAGTTAGGGTGCAATATTTATATAAATCATTAGTTCCAGAAACCACACTGTGCTTACAGAACTTTATTGGGATCAAGGGATAAACCAGAGCTAAGCATTCTACACTAAGTCTTCTTTTACTGTTAAGCTTTGTGAACCAGTACTATCACATATGAAAAAAACATTACTTTTTAATTTTTAATTTTTTTTCTTTTTCCTGGAAGAGGTATTGTATTACCTGCCAAATATTTTTGATGCACCATTTCCCATTTTATGCATCATAATATATCAGGTATCAAAGGTAATCGCATTGTCCAAAACTTCTAGCACTGTTCAGTCTTGAAGCAGAAAGACCTGCATTGCAAGTTAGACACTCAACGTCCTGCTAATTTCTATTCAAGTTTATTATGCTAGTACTGGAAACAAGGAGGTACAAAGAAACCTTTATTATTGTTGTATACTATTATTATTTTCCAGTTTTCAACTTGCTGATGAAAAATCTGTATTCCTTGGATTATGTGTGCCTGGGGACCTATGTTAGCATACAAAAATTCCACTAGTTCAACTATGTATGATTACAGTGAACATAAAAATTTTGAGGAAAGGTTTCAATGGCATTCTTTACAGATAATATTAAGCAAAAACCTGTAATTAAAAATGAAAAAGTGTAGGAAGTGGGTAGATATTTGCTCATGAGGAAAATTTAAATGTTCAAAGCTAAAATAAGATATGAATGATGCTTACTTGCACAAGGGCAAAGGAATATATAATTTAACCTTAGAAAGTCTATTTCAAGTAACATCTTACTCTATGAAACATATTCAGGTTTCCTGGAGATTCTCATGTGCTAGGCATACCCATAATACAGGTTTTCACTGATAGAACACCTTTGAAGGATAGTTTGGATCAGTTAAAGCAATTACAGAAGACATGGTAAGGTATAGAAGAATGAAGGGACCAAGGAAGGATGAAGAAACATCAGTGCCTTTCTCTTGATCATATATTCCTCCTGACTCTGACCAGGCATATCTATAACACTGCATTTGAATTTATGTCTAATTTTAAACAGCATTGCCATCATTAACTGCATTTCAAACAAATTTAATATTTCTGTTTGTTAGATTAAAATTGTATATCTAGATGCCTTCAGAAAAAGTGAAGTAGAGCAAGAATGCCTTGAGGAGGGCAAGTTGTGCTTACTGGAGATTAGCAGCCCCTTCTCAGAATAATTTGGTTTCGGTACTGAAATAAATGATTTGTGTCTTAAAGACACTGAAGTAATCAAATCTCTATTTTCTTACCATTTAAGCTTATTCTTAGATAATAACTTAAACTACTTTGCAGAGTGCATCTTTTTTCTGTTAACAGTCCTTACCTCAAGGGAATGAATTTGTAGGAGATAGACTATTTTTAAGTTAAATGATATGTTTACTTGTCTGGTATTTCTTTTATACATATTTTCCTTGCCCATTGCAGACTGCCAAAGTTGGTCATTCCACAAAGGACATATCAAGAACTGCAACACCTAAATCTTTTTACGAGGTTCCTATTCTTAAAGCTCAGTCTTCATCCTAAGCCACAAAACTTTTCTCCAGTGAGCTAACAAAAGATCAAAGTTAAAAATGAATGTTTAAAAATTTGATTTAAACATTAATCTAATTTTCATTGAACACAAAGAGATAATATTTTAGGAATCCAGAACCATATCTAGTGTTCTAGCTCTTCTGTTCTTACTTCTATAGAAACATGTTTCTCAGGTAAAGTGTGATTTGTTTTGGCCCCAGCACTGCACTGTCTGCCCAAGAAAGTTTTCTTGGTATCACAATGTCAGTTTTCTAGGGACAGCAGTATACACTTTTTAGCTGTGCTAACTTGAAATTTTCAAGAAGGTTTGATTCAACTACATAAAATATTTCTGACAGTAATAAATCATAAACATTCTGAGTTGGATTTACAGAACACAGTCACGATAACAGTACCATGTGATGCTTGCTGTCTTACACAGATACTAATGCCTAGGATGTCTGCTGATAGCATAGAAAGTAAAATTCCGTAATTATTGAAACTACTCACTAGCTCAAATTCTCATATGATTTTCTCCAATATGACTGATTTTATAGGAAAAGAACCCAACAAACAAACCAAACAATGCAAACATTTGGATTACACTTCCAAAACAGACAAAATAACAGGAGTGTAATTCTTCTTATCTATACTCCTACCACATGGAGGCCTCAATGTCAGAAAATAGTACAAGTCACTTTCATAGGCAATGGAAATAGATATATGTAGAATATGAATCATCTCAACTTAGTTTAGCTGTCTAAAACTAGTTAAATGCATCACAACAAAAAAGTTTCAACGGATATTTGTTATACTGCAACTATTGAAAGAGTTTAGCCAGTTAGCTCAGATGCAAATTTTTACACTACTGATACAAACATCAACAAGCTATATTAGGTAAGCTCCTTTGAGTCATCTCAGTATTCTAGGAAAGAGTTTAAAACAACGCTAATGTGTTTTTCTGTCATGTTGTGAAAATAACCAGATTGGAAAGATAAAGCAGGATTTTCTCTATGTTGTTTTTTCCAATTAGTAATTTAATAATGAATGCTCAATTAGGCCACAGGAAAAAATAGGCAGAATTGCAGGACTCTCATCTCTCAGATTAATGTTCTCATGAGCATTCTAAAGAGTCAGAATTCCCTTTCTGGAAAATCCCATAGGCTGATGAATACAGCATTTTCCTGGGAAAAGGGTAATATGAAGCTCTTCAAATTGCAATTTTGAGCTAAGAAGCTTAAATGCAGCTGAAATAATCTAATTAATTTAGCCCAGAGGAAACTCTGCACTGCTGACAAGCAAAGAGGGTGCTTTGTTGGGGAAAGAAATAGACACTTCTTGTCTGTGTTGAATGTAGTGGGCAGATGGCAGTTCACGCTGCATCAACTAAAAGCCAGGCAGAAGCCACAGTTTATCAGTTTGGACTAAATGAGAAACTGTTTTGAGCTGGTTCTGAGTGTGTACAGAGGCAGCTTTATAACTACTCATTGTTGTCCCACTATAAGTGTCATGGAACAAACATGCTTGGTTAAAGTCAAGTCTACATATTTGTGTTCACCTGTGAGTAAAATGACTCCATAACTGTGCCAGAGATTACACAGTACCTCTCTTTTTAAGAACTGTCAAACACTATCATCCTGAAATATGCTATATCCCAAAGCCACTGATAAAACAAAAATCATGCCACTTATTCCTTATATCAAATGTTTTATGATTAACTCCGCTTACCCATGTCTAAGCTGGTCAACAGTTATAGAAATTAAGCTTCAGGAACTGGACAAAGTTTGACAGACGTTTGCTTTAAAAGACAAATTCTGTGTTCCCTCAACAGAAAAAAAAAGAAAAAAGGGGGTGGGGAGGGAAGGAGGGAGGGTATGGGGCAAAAAAAGATTAAAGATATAAAAAATAGCTTTATAAACCAAAGATTCTTCATGGCTTTCGTAAGATCTGTGCTGGCACATTGTGCTCCCGTGTTGATTGACTTTTCTAACAAGAAGTTGTTCAGCATTGGTTACTTCTCAGCACCAGCACTGGTAGCAGAGAGTGTGAAAGATAACCGTGTGCATGCACAGGGACTGAGAAAAGTTTCTCATTGTCTATGTTGATTTCTACAGGATAGATGTCACTTAGTCACTCTCTCCAGGATATTCCTCTATCCCAGCTACTGGGATACAGATACTACTGCATTTCGATTAGTGAATGCCACCTCTGTGCTTCATCCTTTTAAAATTCTCAGCAGTTAGAAACTGCAGCAGAATCACTGACACAAGAAATTACTAATTCAATACCTGAAATTTTCTGTAATTGTAATCGTAAATGAGGGCAATGACATCAAAGGAAATCACTTAACATTATAATTAGGATGTTCTTGTAAACTGGTCCCACAATCTGCTATCATAATTCTCTAGATATGGCAGATATAAGATTATATGTAACAAGGGAGAAATGAGAGTTAAAAGAATGTGAAACGGTATTGAAGCCCTACTCTTGCAGAAGGCTATCAGAGCTTCAATACAGCACCAGAAATGCTTTAAAATGTTATTTCACAGTGAAAATGGCAGATGTTTAGTAGAAAATGAACTCACCCCCCAAAAAAATGTCCAAGAAAAATTAAAAAAAACCAAACCAAACCAACCAACACCCCGCCCCAAACCAAAACGAATGAACCAACCAACTAAAAATAGACAGAAATCCAAAAAACCTACAAAGGAAATATGACATCTTTCATTATTTTTTCCAGCTTACCCTTCCCTTTCCAGAAATCCATGAACTGAGTGGAAATTACTCCATTCCTTCATGTTATTCAAAGCAATTTACTGTCCTTTTTACATGTATAATTAACATATGGTATCATGTTCTGTGAATACTATTTGTATTTTGGTTTGGTCATTTTGTTGCCTTTCCTTTCATCTTTCCAAGTTGTGTTTTCCTTTTGGGTTTTTTTCAGGTGGATTTATCTGAACTCAATCCATTATGGTTTTATAATTATATAGGCTTAATATCTCCTAGTCAAATGTTTTCTGTATTACTTGCTACTCCTTTTGTAAGAAAGCTTATATCCTGCATTTTATTTTTTTGTGTCCTTGTTTGGTTGGGTTTTCACCCCTAGAATTTTAGGGAATATCCACTCATTGAAGAGTATTAATAGCAAATTAAGAGTCTATTGGACACCAACTGGACTACATGCATTTCTTTGTATGTTTATACTTTGGATTTCATCATTTTTACTTATTCTTTTCATCTACCACTACTAGCATAGAATGTCCTGAGTTGGAGGGGACCTACAGGGATCATCAAGTCCAACTCCTGACTCCACACAGGGCAACCTAAAAGCTAAGTCATGTGTCACGAGTGTTGTCCAAAAGCTTCTTGAACATTGACAAACGCCACTGGAAAGCTTGTTCAATGTTTGACCAGTCTTTTAGTCAAGAACGTTTTCCTAATGTCCAATATGAAATTCTTACTCAACTTTAAGACATCCCCTCATGTTCTATCACCAGATCTAAAAAAACCCCACAAACCCAAAAAAACCAACAAATCAATACCTTCCTTTGTTTTCCCGCATGAGAAAATTGTAGACAGCCATGAGGTCACCTCTCAGTCTCCTCTTCTCTGAGCTGAACAGACCTAGTATCCTCAGTTGCTCCTGATATGTCATGCTCTGTAGTCCCTTAACCATCCTTTTTGCCTTCCTTTGCTCACATTATAATATTTTATAATATTTTCATATGCTTCTTATATTGGGGAGCAAAAAATGTACACAGTACTCAAGGTGAGGCTGCACCAATGCTGGTAAATTCAGCTTTCTCATGTTTGAATTTCTTTACAACTCTTCAATGACTGCTGACTAGTCTTAGCTATTTGCATTATTTAGTTCTGAAACATTTTTTTATATTTGAAAAATTATTTTATATTTGAATTTCAGATTTTCCCAATAAGAAGTGATTCTTAGACCTTCTCTTTTCTAAATATCAGTAGAAAAGTGGTCTGATTTTCCTTATGATATTATCTTTTGGATTCCTTTTACACCCTTATGAGCTTCATCATTTCTGTCAAGCCTCCTGATTCTGCTGTTCTTGAAAATGTTTTTATTAAAAGCTCTGATATTTTCAGTTAATTGCTCTCCTTAAAATATTTTTGGCTTGGTTTTACTGTGATTTTTCATATTTAACTTGCTAGTTTAAAGGTTTTCTTAAATTTCTTTCCCTGAGAGCAGTATTAACTTAGAATAGTGAACACACTGAAAATTTTATAATGTGATATTTTTTAAGGTACAAATTTTCTAAAATTAGTTCTGGTATCTAGTAACAATATTATCAAGTTTCTTAGATAGCTACACAAATATTTATGTGGTAGTTTTTTCGGTTTTTCTTTTTTTTAGTGGAAAGTAATGTAGGGTGGCTTGTTATGTTTAGTGTTAATTTGCCTTTATAATGTGATCAATTTGGTAGTAGCCATCTGCACTAAAGTTATTTTAAACATTACATGGTTGTTCCATACTCTTCCATTCTTGGCATCAGAATCTAGTATAAGAAGTTATTCAGTATTAATTTAAAAATCTAAGAGTTTTCTATTCCTTTCAGTTTGTTTAATATACCTTGCTTTATGTGCATTTATCTTCCTACTATCAATAACAATTCCATAGTATGTTTCACAATTACAATAAACTAAGGAAGTCTGAGTAAAGTAACGAAGCAAATTATAAAAGAGCATGTAATGTATGTAAGAGGTCATCTTTTATAATACACTGAGGAAATTAAAACAATTAAAACCTCCTTTCATCAATAAGAGCAACGGATTTATTCCTCCAAATCTATGGATTAGATAATCTGAATGAGAGAGTACAAAAAGGACAAAAATCAAAGACTGTATTTTGGGGGTTATATTTTAGTTTTGGCAATGTTAAAATAATAAAGGGCAAAAGTGGAAAAAATGTTGCAAATCAACCAAATCAAAGACAAGTCTAAAATACCTTTCTGAAAGATTTATTTTTTATTAGTAGTAGTATTAGTATTACTACTACAAAATATACAGAGAAAAAGACATTATAATTAGGTTATAATTAGTTTTATATTACCTATGTACCTTATTTTTTGAGTGTAGTTCTAGATTGTCACATTAAGTAACATCAAAGTAAGGGAAAATGTCGACGTGTTTCCAACACATGGTTTATGTGACTGAAATTATAACCTTAAGACAGAAGTTTTTCAAAACTTTACAGTAACTTGATTACCTGTGGATATGAACTGTGATAATTTTGATATATTTATAGAGAATAATAATCAGAATTATCCACCAAATCTAGGTTTCAGGTTAAGACATCTTGTCTCTTTGTACATGATTTTTAATATGAATGGAATTTATTTGGCTTAAAATTACTAAATGCTAGCTGTGAATTCCTGTGCTCCAAGTGACTTCCAGTGATTTCTTTTGCAGCTGAAAAGTTTCAAAATTAACATGAAATAAAATCTAAGTTCTCGAAATCTAATCTCAAAAAAACCTATTTAGTGATCATATGTAAAAAGTATGTTTTGGAAACCTCAGGGTAAACTGGCAGAGTTGTCAAACTTGAAATACTTTCAGATATTCTGATTGTGAGGAATAGTCAATATCAAATATTTTCTCAAGTACCAAATGTTAGGCATGCCCTTAAAGGAAATCAGGAAGCATATTGTCCATGCTACTTCCATTGACATAAGTGAGCAACAATCCAAACATAATACTGAATCTTTTTTTTCCCCTCTTATCTTCTGCCTGATATGATGGAATCTAAACTTAAACCTCTTTACAGATGTTATTCTAAAGTGAGTGTTTTATTAGTCTATTTTGTAGAAAATTGTAGCAACACGTTTGAGAGGAATGGGTTTTGTGGCCCATCCAGAGTATTTCTGACCCCCATATAATCAGGCCTGGGGAAGCTAGGAGAGGCATATCGGTATGCAGCAACAGGAGAGCAGATGTCTGAGAACAGTAGCTTGTTGGAAATTCCATGAGATAAGAAACTGCAAGAATGTTAACAACTGCCTTAAAAAGGAACGACGTGACTGTGTAGCCTTAACCAATTATTAGCAATAGTGAGACGCATGTAAGGCAGGTGAACAGAGCATCTAACCAATAGCGATGTAATGTGATTCATGTACTGATACAGAAACCTATATAAGCTCTGTGTGTGTTTCAATAAACGAGCTCAACACTTGATCACGTTAGTCCAAGTTGAGTCAGTAAAACTTCAGTTCCGTGCAGAAAATATTCCAGTGTGTTTAGTTCCTTTCATGCATCTCTGCACATTAACTGGAGATGACTCTTGAGACTAAGATGCTTTAGAATGCTGTACAGAGAAATTGGAAGTTGTTCCAGGTGGATATAAACTGTATCTCCTATGTGATATTGGGCATGAGCTATTAAACTGGGTTTGTTTTAACTGATTCTGTGAGTTAAATAATCTCCTTTTCATGGCTCTGTGATGGAAGTCGTAACCATAGCTGGCTTACAGAGATCTCTATAGAGATAGTTTGTTTACACCCATTTCAAGTCCTCAGTCTAACTGAAAACTGGGTAAATGTCAGCATTAAGCCAGATGAATTCTTGCTATGTAAATGGCAAATGGTACTTCATACCTTAAAAAAGCCTTTACCATATCTGCAAGGATGCATTGTCATTCAGATAGTGTTGAAGGCTCCCAGAAAAAAATCTGCTCAGGCAAGACTCCAAAGGAAGAATTGGTGAGGAAATGATCCTTTTATAAGAGATTTGTTACTTACCTTGAATGTAACTTAGTGGTAGTACCAAGCTACAGCAAGAAAGTTCTGAAGACTATCACATTTAGGAAGAAATGCAAACTGGGGGTCTACTGTTAATAACAGGTGGGACAAATCTTCTGACCAGATAAAAATTAGTTTTGTGCTGCAAAACTCATGAAGAGTGCCTGATGAGATAGAGGGCATGAAGGAAAAAAACAATGGAAAAGGTCATAGCCTAATATCACCAAAGAATAGCAATGGGACCTGAGAAACAGCACGAGAAAACAGATTCCTCTAAAGCTACATGTGAAATCTCATTAAATCTTTCTTGTATGTAGTTTTCTTATATGTTGTACTCACAGAAATAATTTTACCTCTACTGTAGCTGTCAGCAATAAAGCTTAGACTTCAAATGATGCATCCTCCCTCCCTTCGGGTATTGATTGACATTGATGAGATCCCCCTGAGACTTCTCTCTCTAGGCTACACAGTCCTGGCTCTTTCAACCTTTCCACATATGAGAGATGTTCCAGTCCTTTAATCATCTTTGTAGCCCTTCACTGGACTCTCTACAGCCTTTCCATGTCTCTATTGTACCGGGGAGCCCAGAACTGGACACAGTATTCCATGTGGCTGGTTCAGCAGTGCTGAGCAGAAGGGAAGGATCACCTCCCTCAACATGTTGACAATATTTTGTCTAATGCAGCAAGGACACACTGTTAGGTCATGTTTAACCTGGTGTCCACCATTACCTTCAGGTCCATTTCTAACAAGCTGTTTTCAGCTGATCAGCCCCCAACTTTTATTGATTTATTTATGTATGCGTACCATACAACGGGTTTGTTCCACCCCAGGGGTAGAACTTTGCTTTTTTCTGTGCTGAGCTTCATGAGGTCCCTATCAGCCGATTTCTCCATCATGTTCAGGTACCTCTGGAATGGCAACACAATACTCTAGTGTGTAAGTAACTCCTCCCAGTTTGATAATATCAGTAAACTTGCTGAGGGTACTCTCTGCCTTATGATCTCAATCATTAGTGAAGATGTTAAACAGTACCAGACCCACTATCAACCACTATACTGACCTCCAACTAGACTTGCACTGCTGATCATTACCCTGCTGGCCTGGCCACGGAGCCATGCTTCAATCCACCCCACTGTCTGCTCAGCCAGCCAATACTTTAGCAGCTTCTCTGCTGGCTGATATGGGAGACAATGTCAAAAGCCTTACTGAAGTCCAGCTAGACAATATTCTCTTTCCTCAGCCACCAAACCATCCATTTTATTGTAGAAGGTTAGCAGGTTGGTCAAGCATGATTCCCCAATGCTTAATCCATGCTGCCTACCCCTGCTGACTTCCTTGTCTTTCACTTGGCTGGAAATGGCTTTCAGGATTATCTGCTACGCCAGTGCTATTTTCAGTGATCAAGGAGAATCTGACCAGCCTGGAGTTCCTTGAGTCTTCCCTCTTGCCTTTCTTGAGGATAGGAGCGGCACAGGTTTTCTTTCAGACTTTAGGCATTTCTCACACTTGCCATGATTGATCAATGATTACTGAGAGAGTGGTCTTACAATGACATCAGCCAGTTCCCTCAGTACTCCTGGGTGCATTCCATGAGAGATTTATGTTTGTCCCATTTCAGTAAGTATTCCTTTGCCTGATCAGATTTTATCAAGGGTAGATCTCAACTGCTTCAGCCTTTCCCCCTGATCTCCAGGGGCTAGGCTCCCTGAGAGACAGTCTTTCTAGTAAAGTCTGAGTCATAGAAGATATTAAGTACCTCAGCCTTCTCCATGTCCTGGGTAACCAGGTCTTCCACCTCATTCATCAGCAGACTTACATTTTACCTAGTCTTCATTTTTATCACTTTTGTACTTAGAATCATAGAATACACTGAGTTGGAAGGCACCCATAAAGATCATCTAGTCTTGTTGCCTTTGATATCCCATGTCAAATTCTATTCCATTTGAACTTAACACTTTCCTAACTTCATCCCTGGATGCTTAGACAGTGCCTCTGTATTCCTCCTGGGTCGCTCATTTTTTCTTCCACTGTTTGTATGTTCTTGAGCTTTGCCAGAATGTCCTTATTCATCCATACAGGCCTCCTGGAACATTTTCCTGACTTCATATTCTTTTGGACAGAACGTTCTTGAACTTGGAGGAGATGAGCCTTTTATATTAACTACCTTTCTTACAACTCTAGCCCCTTATCCCATGGGACTTCAATCTTTGAAGAGGCCAATTTCTGTTCTCCTGTATTTGGTTTTGAAGTTTAATCATAAATGACAATAACTACTTGTCATTACTGTGGGAATTTCCTTGCCAGTTTCCTTTCCAGTGTGCCAGCTCATAAGCAAACTGGAGATATCCCTACAGCTGGTGGTCCCATTTGCATGGTGGCATCAGTGGGCAACACTAATGTGTATCACACATAAACATTAGTTTATCAGATGTCTGTGTTTTGCCAGTTCAGATATAAACCAGTGAAAGTTCACTGTGTTAACCAATAAAAATCAAGTCCACTGTTAGTCACTAAACAATGAAAAATTTCTCTCATAGCCACAATCTAAATACACAGAAAGAAGACAAATGGTCGACATCCATTTATGCAAAAAAACTTTTCTAAACAAAGCATTATTTAACACTTCTTTTTATGTCCCAAAATACAATTTAAATGTTAAATATCTTCTATGTATGACCTCACCATCAATTTAATTTCTGTTGGCTCAACATATTTTGTCATCATGTGCACCACAATATTATGAAAAAGTATAATGCTAGGATTACTGAACTTTGTATGTACTTAGCATTTAAACCAGACTTAATTAAAAAGATTATCAACTGTCAAATTTAAAGAGCATTTTCTCAACTCCTCCAGAAATTGATGCAGATAACAAACAAACCCAAATATTTTCTGTGTCCAAAATAAAATTATTTTAATTCCATTCTTTATATATATATATATATATATGTTTCTAACTTCCTAAGCATTTAAAATATTTTTTAAAAATAATTTAAAGAAACTTGCATATATAAGCTATGTCTTTCATAAATAAAACTGTCTAAAGTCTTTAAAGGCAATTTTGTGGAAATGGACAGATTTTACATGATATTCTGTTTCATACTGTGTGGTGACTTACAGCAAAGCAAAGCTGTTGAGACCCATGGCATAACACTACTACATGAAACAATGACCTAGAGGTGTACTAAAGGGTACAGGAGGAAATATTTGCTGAAGCAGTAACAGCTGTGGAATCTGGATTTCATCTGGATCTCTGTGAAACAAAACGTTTCAGTCAGATCAACTTTCTCCTGCATATTGAGCCCTATAATTTTTTATTTATTCTTTTAAACCTAGTTTAGCTATGCTTCTCCTTTATATCTGCTTCATTTTCTAGTAGTGTATCTCATACTCACATAGACTATTTTTATTTTTCCATCTCAGACTTTCTTTTCCAATCAGCTTTTGTTATTTTTATAACTTTTGACTGTCTTCGCATTCAGCTCCCACTTTGACCTTCTTCACTTACCCACATCCTACCTGCTGGTTTGGTTTCTCTCCTCCTTCTCCCCTGCTGGGTCATTCCTCTTTATCCAAGCTCAACACACTGTTTCAAAACTCTTTAGCTCTCAATCACCATTTTTCCTCTTTTACTTGTCCTAGATCCTGTATATGCATTGTTCCACTTTGACACATGTCATCTCTTACTGTATCTTGTTCCTATTCCATCATATAGTCATAGTTTCTTCCCTTTGGCAGCTTCAGTCTTCCTACAGGTCCTGACAGTCCACATACATGGAGGTATGCACATTTTGAAGTCTTCTCTAAAACACCACATTCCTCTTCTCATTTTGCTTTTAGTTTATCTGGCTCTGAATTCAAATGCTCTAAATTAATTCCATATTGATTCTGTTCTACTAGCACATTTCTTCATACAAAAAGAATAAAAAATGTAACTGGTGTTAAAAGTAATCCTTCTTTAGCTTTGCATAACTTTAGAAATAGAGAGATCTGTGCTAATGATTTATTTTTAATTTTTTATTTTAATATTCCTGTACTGACTACAAGCAGTTTACACAATCCATGGAAAACAGATTAATATATTTTTCTTCAAGACACTGTGTCTGGTGGGGTTTTTTTTATTTACTTCAAAATGGTCAGGTGAAATATAACATGAAAGAAAATATGTTTCTAACTGAAGATATTTCTGAGATATTTCTAAATGCCTGTGTAATTCAAACTACAAAATACATGTTTATATACTTCATCTGCAATGTGAAGAAAAGATAAAGTGTCTTTAGAAAACCAGGAAGATATGAAATGGCTGGGCAGCATACCATGTAGAATCAAATTGAATGGTTATAGTTTCATATATTTTCAATAACTTTTTTGTATGGGTGAATGATTTCTGCATCCTTTTTCTATGCAAATCATTCATTTATTTCCAATCACTGGGTCAGCACAAAAGTGTGTAGGAAACTGAATTATTTTTTCTCTATTTAGTGCTAATATCTATCTTGAATGTCCTATGAAAACCTGCACACCATTAAAAATTCAAGTAAAAAGACCTTTTTAAAAAGAAAAGCTTGAATCACGGGAGACTATTTGAGGACCTTTTTTTTTTAAATTATTTTGTGGAAAATTAATGAATACAGTATTGGTTTATTTCAAGTTTAATACTTGAAAGACAATGAGATAATTCTGTTCACTAGTTATCCCGATTCCAACCAGGCCAGAGTTAACCTCCCCAAGCAGCCAGCACAGGTGAAGTGAGTATCCCAGGTAAGCTGAATTAGCTGAGCTGTTTTCCACACCACGTGATATCATTCCCCCATAAAAGGGGGATGATATCAGAGAAGTGTGACCCTGGGTGTCTTCAAGGGAGTCTGAATGTGGCTGGAGTCTTGGGTTGGTCCTTGTATTCTATAGGATTCTGTGTTATCATCAGGTCAATAAGGTACTCCGTGTTATCACCAGGCATAAGTGAAATTTGCTGTGGGCTGTTATTGATCCCCTTTCATGGTGAATCTGTCAGTAAGCTGTCCTATCCCAACCCACTGGGGCTTTGTGTCTTTCTCCTCCCAGAGTGAGCAAGCAGCATGTGGTGCTCAGCCACTGGTTGAGGCTAAGCCATTCCACCAGTACTTTGGTGGAAGTTCATTTGAAGGGTATATTGATAAAGACAAGAACATATGTTATGTGACACTATGAGGATATTTATAGGTATTTCCAACTGGATTTCAATGAAGCTGACAGGAATTTATATATATAAAAAAAGGAGTGTGTTACAAAAATATTTGCTGCTTTAGATAATGTGATATTTTTTATTTCTCTACACTGAAAGCTTCTCAGATCGGGGTGTTGTTATTTTGAGAGCACTGGCTTTTCTATGAGCACCTTGAAAATACTGTTTATGCTTCAATGTGCATATTTTTTTTTTCAATTTATATGTGATTATTTATACTGTGATTTTCAGATGCCTCACACTCGGATTAATGAACAATTGAATGTAGGTGATACCCCTTGGGCTCAATCATTCCTCTTCACGTCTTTAATTCTAGAAACAGCTTTAGGTACATGCATTTTAAGAACTTAACCTTTATGTTTCTTATTAATTTATTCAGAACTCAACTCCTTTCTCTTATTCCTTGTCTCCTCACCTCATTGCACAGTTTCAACTTTTACAGCATTTAGGTACACCCTGAGTTTTGGGAAAGTGGTGTTAACAAGTGTATTGATTTCCTGTTATGCTGGAGCAGACACATCGTTAGTTTTCTCTCTGTAACTCCAATGAAAAGTAACATTAAACTGCACATACTTCATTCATGGATTGGGTTCTTAAAAATGCAAGTGCTTATGTTTTAAGTAATCTTGATGTAGTTTCTGCATTTAACACCTCAGCAGCTCGGATGCCAAGGGGCTAAACAAAAGGCCTTTTGGCACACATACAAATCCCACTTTGGATTAAATTTAACTGTCTAATGCGATCTGAGAGTATTTCTTCTGGCCTGATGACTTTTCTATCATGAAAGAACAAATAGGAAAAGATTGCAAAAGCAGTGCAGACAGCTCAGAAGCTCTGTACTTCTGGCTGTTTCTGAACAGCATGAGGTATTTTGCCTGTAAGTCATTGTGACAATTTATTCAAAACTGCATCTCTAAATTTGTATGTGGCGCTTGTCATAGAAAATGAGCCTGTGATAATCTCATATAACTTCCTACAAGTCTGTAAAATTCAGGCAAGTCAATAGAAGTAGACTGTGACAGACCCTTTGTCACAGTGTACAAGAAGCTCAGTCACTAGAAATTAAAGCTTTTATGGTAAACTATATCTAATCCACTGATGGGATCGTGCCTTCTGCAGGAACCTAGGACATATTGTTTAATGTTTAATTACAGATGTTAAGATTATCTATTAAATAAGGCAAAGCTCCTGATGCTGACAAAGGCAGTCAGAAACTCATAAAAAATAATCCTCCCATCTGTTATGTACTGTTATTCCATATCTTATTTTCTTATCACTGTAGCCTTCATAACTTTTAACAAAGAACTTAGGTCGCATTTAGTGAAGCCTAAGTTTGAGAGTATTTATACTAACAATTATAACTTTCACCCATTCTTATAAACTGTGGTTTCCAGGGGCAAAATGCAAAATTCCTTCTTATAAAAAGGAAGATTTTTTTTTTTTAGAGGGGTTTTAGCATTGAGTGAAAATCCTTTGTTATCCCAAGATGGGTATGATTTTAGGACCGTATTGCTAGCTGATTTTCATGTTTCCTGTGCCCAGAACAAATTATGTTGTTAAAATTATAACACTGGAGAGTTTTATGCTTTTAGAAGAATTTAACTGAAGTGTAGCAGTTCTACTCATAAGGGTAGACAACATCTAAGAGAAGATTCTACTGTCAAGTAAAGATGTCAAAGACTTTGTCCACCTTGCTTCCTTGAAGTGGTCATGATAGACTATGTAGGTGTGAAAAACTTGTTTGTTTCACTGAATTTAATTAATGTCAGCTTAGAATGTAGCTCACTCTTCAAACTTAAATGTTTTACTCAAAGGGAAAATAAAAATAAAACCAAAAAGTCTATTTGTTGGAAAATGGCTACTCTTGAAAAAAATGTGTATCATTATTAAAAATAACTTACAGCTACTTTAATGTCTTAAATAGTGGCATTTTATTGTAATATAGCATTTTTCATGTGAATTAGATGTTTAAAAAAAGAGGTCATCTTATGTAAACATATCACAAGGAAGAGATTGTTAGCTGTTTCCTGCCTTTAAGATACATTACAGTAAATCTAGAACCTCTACTAAAATAAATGGTATGGAAAAGAAATTACTCTGTCCATTCCTTGTGAACAGAATACTTGTTGAAGCTTGGAAATTACTTCCTTCAGAAATATTGTTCTAGATGCATTTAGCACTCTGGTGGCAAGCAAGAAGCTTACTCATTTAGAGAAGTGTCTGAAAATCTGACTGGAAGTGCTAATACAAATTCCTTCCAAGATGCACATAGTTGAGAAATGAAGTTTGTTCTTGAATAAAAGTAATGAGCATTTAACTGTAAAATTTATAATGATTTTATTTATAGATATTGCTGGAATATCTCACTCCTCTAACCTCTTTTTTCAGTCATTCACCCTTTCAGTGCTATTCTGCCCTGTTCTCTGCTCAGCTAATTGTTTCCTATCTGTATCTGACTGTTTTAAATTCAGTTTCATCTTCTCAGAACTCAGATGTTCCTATCTTGTCATTATAAAATCACTTGACTTTCTGATTTAACCCTCACCAAGGTTATTTTTTAATATCTGTTCTGGCCATACTTCTTTTCCCATTCAACCTTCTCAGAATAACTGCGCAGTTTACATTCCTTCTCCCCTGTTTTCTTTCCTTAATATTGTCCTTAATGATGAAATTTGTCTATTCCTTGCTGATGGTCTTCTAAAGCTTCACTTCTACTTTCTAAAGTCTTTGTTTTCCTTGACATGTGCTAAAATTAAATATAGCCTGAGTTAACAAATTTTATTTTTTTCAATTTTTCTGTCCCCTCCCTTTTTATTGTGATCCACCAATTGTTTCCTTGTTTACTTTAGGAAAATGTTTTGAATCCCTCATTTCCTTTGTGTGTCTTCAATCTGTAAAAGCAAGCAGCCACTCTTTTAGGAAATACAGGTCAAATACTGTTGACAATTTGGAGCACGTAGCTCCTTTGCAATCCTGAACAGACTGATTTCACACCAAAGTATTCAACTTGAAATCTAATCTTTTTGATCCAGGAACATTTACCATAATATATGAAAGATGTTTTCAATATTATTCTTCTAATTCCCTCAATCCACACATTCAAGTCTTAATGGTGCTCATTCACAGGAGTTTATCTCCACATAGTTTAAATTCTGTTCCTTACTAAAAGTGCAAACTTCTATGTTTTCATTGTTTGGGGTTTTTTCCTTGGTTTTGTGTTGTTTATTTGTTTGTTTTTCCTCTGCAACTTTATTTCACCCATCTAACATCAACACCCATGAAAAAACCCACTAATGGTGGGAATTTTCTCATTCCTTTCTTTCCCTGTAACACTTTTTCTGGGCATAAAATCTGGGTTTTTTTTTCTTAAACATCTTTCATAAATCTTTCTTTTTTATTCATCTAGTGATGAGTAGAGTTTGTAAGATTATCTGCAGTTATTATTCTCTTCCTATAGGATAGTAAGATCCAGTTCCCTGGCACTTCTGTGTTCACCTTTCTCTTCCATCCACTAAAACTCTTGTTCACTATCCTACAGAGTGCTGTTTTAAAACAATTTAAGGAAAAGTCTTTCAGCAGGCTCTCAAGTATGCACTCTGCTATGGTGCCTTTAGAAAACCACCGTGCAGTTCTGAGTAAATAAGTAGACAACAGGGAGAATTATTTATAATAAATAATCTGTGATCATGTGTTAATGTCAAGCTTCAGACAAACAGCCAGAATAATAACATACTTATGTTGCATACCTGCCTTCCTTTTGTTATTCATTAGAGGTATTGACTTAAGACCTGGCATTGGATACCTCTTAAATGTTTGGATAATATTGATTTAATCTGTAATTTCAAGACAGAATTAAGGCATTGAGGTTGTTTTCATTTTAATTTTATAGTCCCTTTCTGATTTTTCAGTGGAGTAGAGGAAATAGGATTCTTTCAAAAGCATTTAAAACGGATCATGAAACCAAAACAAAAAAGCTTAATCAAAACATGACAGGGTTCTCTCCTATTGAATTTTGAGTACTGGGTGATTCTCCTTCATAAACTGAGGTTTGTGTTATGGAATTAAAAGTTAAAACTTGCGTTGCTTAGTTCAACATTTACTAGTTATAACCTGGAAAATACATAAGTACTGCAAGAAGTAAAATCTGATTGGTTATAAGGTTTATGGTTTTATCGTTTTTCACCTTTTAAAGGAGATATTTGGTAATTAAGTACATTTTTTTAATGCTAACTTTTTAGTAAAAATACAGTGCAAATCAAGCCTAAGTTTTTACAAACTTTATAAAATTAATAATAAATGAGAATATATTGCTTACATCCTATCAAAAAAAGTTCATATTGTGATAAAGATCAGCCACATTCATTTACTAGTCTCAAAGTAGGTCTTCATATCTGATTTTAAACAACAGCTCTCAAGAAAGCAC
This sequence comes from Hypotaenidia okinawae, assembly GCA_027925045.1. NCBI lineage: Eukaryota > Metazoa > Chordata > Aves > Gruiformes > Rallidae > Hypotaenidia > Hypotaenidia okinawae. The sequence continues at coordinate 76,735,600 of BSDF01000003.1, read as the reverse complement.
TGCCCTTTTTTTTATGGGTTTACATTAACTGTGGATGATCTGTAGAAATATGTGCTTTTAAAACACAAGTTCTAGTATGTACAGACATTACTGATATTTGAATCTACCCCACTCTAAAAGTACTATTTTCTTCAAAGTAGTTTAACAAGTTTTCTTGTAAGTACTGGTACTGGAACCTATCCAGTATCAATATCTGTGATAGTGCCACGAGTCTCACTAAGATCAACCAACTACAAAAATCTAGGGCACAGTGAAAAGGAGCAAGAGGGAGATAAAGCTCTTGTTAATACTTTCAAAGCTCAGGTAGAAATGCATACATTCTCCAATGAAGGGGGTAAATCTACAGATGCTAATACCAGAAAATTTTTGCTTTCTCAGACATAAATTATTGAATAATGGTAGGCTACCTGTTAAAGACGGAGGGAACATTTACATATATTGACATGATAAATTTGAGTGAAGATTTTTAAGCAAGCATGAGAAGAACAGGGTAACAAAGCTTGAGAGGTGAACAAATACAAATTTATTAAAAAATGTTCTATTGTATAGAAAAAAGTCTAAGCCTAAAACAAAGAGCAGAAATCTGAAGAGATATATCCATAAATTATTTGAATTACCATGATTCCAATGAATTTCCTGCAAAACTGCTTAAAGCAGTGGGCAGTGAAATTTTAGTTACTATTGGCCATGTTTGAGAACTCCCATGAGGCAGGTATTTAGATGTTTTGAGGAAAGTAAATTCAGTGTTTATACTTCATTGAGGAGGTAAAAAAGTAGAGGGGGAATAGATCAGTGACATGGATCAGACGTCAAGACATTTAACTCCCTTCTATGGAAGAATTGAACAGCTGAAATAATTGTAGAAAATAACTAAAAAAAAAAAAGGATGAAATCCAACAGTGACAAGTAACTAAATCTATACTTAAAATGGACTAATCGTCTGCATATACATGTGCTATTAGCAGTTAAATCTGAGCAGGTAGAAGATCAACAGGATAAGGATTTTGTGACAGAGACACTCAAGTGCAGGGTTTTAAAAAATAAGAATAATTTACTTTTGAACCACGTGCAATCAATACGCAATCACTACTGCCGGTTTCATGGATACAATGGAGAAATGTACTATTGCTATTTAGAAATACGACTACACTTATTACAACCACAAGCGAGTCACAAAATACACTACTGCCAACACCACAGCCACGGAATTCGGTATCACCGACCTCATCAGTCACCTCACTCGCTGCTACCACCCGCAGGCAATTCGCAAGGTTCAATATTACAACCACAGCAGATTCACAGAACACACTATCCCCAGCGCACTAAATATTACACATGTGTTAGTCCATCACCCGAGACTACAAACTTTAAGCATAGCAAATATTCACGTACCCATCTCTCTGGTAAGGGTTCTCAGTACGTTACCTCCGGCAGCATCCTGGCCAAGGGGGAAGAGTCTCCTCACAGAGTTAAAGAAGCAGCTGCCCTGTCTTAGACTGAATCCCAGGGTTTTTATTTGGCTTTATGTCTCATGTAGGTAACAGTGGGCAGGGCTGTGTCCTAGTGGACAATGCCGCCTTCTATGTTTGTCATTAGTAGTGATCACCCTTATCTTATGTCCTATCTTGGCATTGTCTGGGCCCATTAAGGTCAAATGGAGACCTTCTGGCTTGACTGTATCTTAACTGCTAGACAGCTGAATAGTGTCTTGATTGGGACTCAGGGCGTATTGTTTGTTGAAGGAATTCAAGGCTCAACACAGGTTTGGTTGGTTGAGTTATGCAGAGCTGCCCATTTAGTCTCATTTTGCAGGAATACTCAAGACTGCCCTCTCTACGAAGTTCCCCATGGGCTGTCTCTGCTGAGATGGGGCCTCAAGGCAATCCAAGCTTTACAACCCCCCTAAGATGCCTGATGGGTTGGACATTGGTGAAACCTGTTTGTGGAACTGAGTCAGACGATCCTTACAGATCTATATGAAGAATCCCTAAAATACTTTTATAAAACTTCCCCTACTCAGTACCAGCAAGGCTGCATCTGAACACTTAGATGCTGAACTTCTCAAAATTTAGATGATTCAAGGAAAGTAAATTCAATATTTATACTTCAGTGAGTAGGTAAAAAGAAGTAGAGGTAGGAAGAGATCAGTGACGTGGATTTGACATGGTTGTGGATAGAATCCATGAGAAAGATCAGTTGCATAAAAACATGATGTCTCAAAACCAAATAAGAAAATAGGCATTGCTTATCTAGAAATTGAGAAAACTTGAAACTTTAAGTTTAAGAAAAAGGATTAGATCTGTTCTGTTCTCTGGGACTCAAAAAATAAGAATAGTTATAAAAATATTTACCAGGTTTCATCATCAGATTTTTGTTTTATTTAAAGCAGTTTGATATGTCAGCTGGGAGGAAGGAAACTAGGAATCCTGCATAAGAAGTGTATCGAAAAAGATTGTAAGGCAAGTACAGTGATCCTGACTGAAAGACCTTTACACATCAAGGACCCTGTGCTGTGCTGCATGCCCAGTGTGGCCTTCAGGCTGGTCTGGGCTGTGCAAATCCATTGGCTGCAGGAAAAGCTCAGTAACCTCACTGCAAAAGGAGCCTGAGGGCAGCTCCCACTTGGTACCTTGCAGTCATGCTTTGCATCAAGGAATTCTTATGTAAATGTCATTTCTGTTTGACTGTACAAATTATGGATAGAGTTGTTTTGAAAGAATATCCTATAACTTGAATGACTGAAATGGATGGTTTCTATGCAGCATGTTGGACATGGCCCACTCAATGCTACAGCTCCCAGGGTTCCCAACATCTAAAAGGATGGAAGGCTATCTATAGTACTTTTTCTTTAGCAATTTAGCTTTAAAAATTAGCATTTTAAAAGATACCTTAGGGAGAGACTTTCTTGCTAACATCAGAATGGATCAGCACTTCCTGGTGCAAAATAAAAAGTAACTGATGAACAGAGAGTCAAAAAAAAAAAAAAAGAAAAAGAAACCCACTTGCTAGATGCCATCTTGGATTAAGCAGATGTAGAAATATGTTATTTTTCTATCTTACTATCACTTTGTTGTCTGCTATCATTTATGCAAATAGAAATACAAATTAGCTTTTATCATAACTTCATTTAGGCTAAGGTCATTTTCAAAACAAATGTGTTTTCTCTCCCCAAGGTTATAGTAAATCCATGAACTGGAGAATTAGGACACTTTTAAAGGTTCTTTGGCTCTCTAATGCATTCACTAGAACATCCAGCAAAATGTCATCCCATAGATAGCATCGCATAGAGAGGTTCAATAACTAGTAAAATCCTGCAGCAGGGGAGGAACAAATGTCATCCAGTAATTAGGGATTGTCCAATGTAATCTTTGGCCAAATGCAAGGTAGGAAGAAATTCAAAAGAACTTCATGCTTAGCCGAGGTGTACGTCACACCCACTGTGAAGATCCTAAGATCAATGCTTGACAACCAGGAGTCTGAAAGCACACAAAAGACTTCAGTACAGGATGTGAACTTGAAGTGGGAGATGGACTTGAAGACTTTGTAAAGCCCTTTCCAGCCTTAGGATTCATTCTGTGAACAATAGTCTCAATTGTCTTATTTAAAGCACAGGTAGAATTTGGAGGGATTCTTTTTTTTCGTCTAGATATCTATAGCTACTTTAGTGGCATTGCCTATGACTGGATTCTCATAAATGCATTCTTTAACTCTAGGCTTTTTCTGATGTTAAGAGCAAGTAGTTCAGTGTGACAGATGAAAAACAATCTGTGTTATTCTTCTGACGATGTATATTCTGATTAATTCTAGGCAACTGGTAATCCAAAATAATTTTTGTAGGCACCTGAAGAGTAGCAAGCTGTTTCTCTATCAAACTGCATAAACCACATGATCTTCTCATGCTCACAGTAGGGTCAGTGAGGGAAAGATATCTTTTAATGAGTTGCACTAATGATAAATACCCTATAAACTAGAAAAAAATATACCAGGTGAAACTCCTGTGAAGTTTCTCCTGTTGTGTTTTTTTTTATAATGTACTATAAATATTAATTACAAGTTATATCCAAATGCTCAGGAAAAAAGTGTTTTCATTAGTTAACCACTTCCATATGTAAAGCTGCCAAGGTTTTTTTGGTTTTTTTTAAAGGCAGAACACAAAACCCTCCTGTCAGTATGTACAGAGAAACTATTTTTATTTTCTTTCCTGTGTTTGGTTTATATGAGGGGTTGTTTTCATTTCTCTTTCGCAAAACATTATTTCCCCTCCTATGGGAAATCTAATGGAACCTAGTTAAGAAGTTGTTTTACCTTTGGATGTTCTCAGTTTGTTTTCAATGGAGCAGGAAGAGAATGGAATTTTTCCCTGTTGTTAAACGTTTACAAGAATTCGCTTCTTTACCTATACTTACTGCTATCATTTTGTCTTTAAAGTGACTGATGTTTTTGAAGAGCACTTGCAATGTGCTCGTCGCATCTGCTATGCACAAGTGTGAAAATCTTTTGTGGACTATATCCTTCCTTTTGTCCTTTCTAAGCCTCCTGTTTCTGTAGTAGATCTTCCTGATACTGTATCTGAGTAAAGTTGCCTCTTGAGTCTTTAGTTTAGTCTGCCTTAAAGTGATACATATTTTTATATTGCAAAACTGTGGAGAGCTGACTGGTATTTTTACATTATAAAATTGTGGGGAGCTGACGGTGAAAGCACACAGTATTTCCACCTTAAAGAATTTTTATTGTGTTAATGCTGATTCCTGCTGAAGCTTCCAGGAAGATAGATTTTTTTCTCCAGTATCATTTCAAAATTTCAGAAGGTGTTTGTTTGATGACTTACCTGTATACTGCATTATTAGGCTTGATCTGTAGTGTCTCTTTTATGTCTTGTATATCAAATTTTATTTTCTTTGATCCTTCTTTCTTCCTCTTTGCTGATATTTTCTTTGTTCTTTTGCTTCCCCCATTGCTGTGCTTTGCTCTTCTAAGACTCATTCACCTTCATTTTCATTTAATCCCTGCCTATGTCACTGCCTATATCTTTGTTGTCATAGTTCTGATGTTTCTCTACTGGTTATCTTTTTATCTGGCTATCTGATTTTGTTTAGCTCTTAGTCTTTTAAATTTTCTCCATTGCTCGAGTCTCTTTTAATCTTCCCTTAGTATTGCTTCCTGTTACAGCTCTTGATCTTTCAGAGAGGAGTGACAAAGATGACAGGGACCATCGCTTATTAAATTTAAAACAAAAATAAGTAGTCACTTTTTGCTTCTGAGATATGTAAAATATTTGACCAGAATGAACGATGTGCAGCACAGTAAAGCCTTTTTTTGCTGCACCTGAGGCATTCAGAGTTTGCAATGGAGGTTTGTGACTACTAGAATCAGCGAGGGGTAAACTTTTTGATCATTTGTGACCTCACTTCTGCTTGCCAATTAATCTGTGGGGTTTTATGCATATTTGAGCTATTCATACATTCCTGATGGAGGATTTAATTTGAGAGCAGGGGTGCTAGCTTGGAAGATTTGGTGAATTATTAATGCCTATTGCCCCATGGAAAAGACAGGCTTCAAACTGGGCTACTGCTTTCCTAAATCATTTGATAAATATCCTCTCTCAGAAGTGGATGAACCTAACATATATGCAAATATCATATCTGAAGAAGTGAGAAAGGAATTAAACTTGTATTAGAAATTTTATTCTACATTTTAATATATATGTAAGAATGAAAGCTAAGGAGAAGTGTGAAAACAAACTTTTAGAATATCTGAAATCCTTCTTAGACTTTCTCAATATTTCTTCCTATGCTTATGCACCCGGATTAGGTTGCTTCCTGATGTAGGGATATAAAAAGTTTTCCATCAGAAATATTATCTGCTCAATTTCTTTATACTTTTTTATATGTGTGTGTATAAGCATATGTGCAAAAACACATTAATCTTTCCATAATCTAATTTAGACCATAAATAACTAAACCACATAGAAATACCGATGTTTATATATGTACATGCACCGTTTTATTTGTTTAAACTGAAGTTCCTCTTTAAATTTTACTTTGACATTCCAAAAGAATAACAGAGACAACTTACTCAGCAGATTGATTGGGGTCAGGTTTCTCTTGGCAATGTAGGATTCGTTTCTCATCCTTTTTTCGGACAGCATCCACACCTTTCCAAGTAATTTCTGAAGTTAAAATCTTTAATGCATTTTTTAGTTTTGCAAGTTCAAGACTTTGCACAAGGGTATTAAATTAACAAATGTGTGGAAAAAAGACATGTGGGTTTAGTTTAGGTTTTCCTAAAAATAGGAAAAGAAAATTAATTGTGTTTAAGCTTTATTAGATATCATTGTGAAGACAATTTTTGGCAGTATCAATTTTGTTAATAAAATTTTTTGGCAGCATTGATATTTGGTGTCCCTTCTACTCTTTACTATTCATACTCATCAGAAAGCAAAAATACCATTTACAAGGCATGATCCTTCTTCAAAAGCGAACATGCCTTATCTGATGTTATTGGGGCATTTGATATATATCATATTGATCATTTGCCCACTTACACAGCAGGACTTCATTAGCTAAGAAAAATAGGAAGAACTAGACAGTCTCTACCGTGCAGAACTTTCTATATGTTGCAGATACCTTTTCTTCAATTTCAGGATGAAATCTCAAATTTGGAGTTTCAGTTGCAGTAGTAGTATTGTGTGGGGTTTTTTTGTTTTACCTTGTTTTGCAGAATTCTTGTTTTGTTTGTTTTCCTTTTGTATTTTTAGAAGAACATAATTAATTTTAATAAAGGAAAGAGCATGCTTTAAGACTAACAAATAACATGTCAGTCCATCTATTCAGACACCTGAACACTCTTCCACTCATTTAGAGGGCGTATAGGGCATAATATCTAGCAAGTGTGTAGAGATCAACTATTTGGCACAAGCACAAATCATGACTGAGAGTGTGACAGTAATAATACCTGGTGTCTATACCTGTGAGCCAGCGCTCCAGATCATTCTCTGCCCCTATATAATTTATTCATATAATACAGGTTTTCAAAATCAACAAATGGTCAGTCATTAATAAGCAATTTTTAATTTATTGTAGTGCTGTCATTAGCATGGAAGATTTCCCTGTGAACATCCTATATTTCTCTCCCAGATATTAAAATAATAAAACCATATATCCTTAAGAATGCTGCAGAAATAAAATAAATTAAAAATATTAACATATAGATTTGGAAACTTTTGATGTATAAATATCTATGTTTTGTTAACATAATATATACATTATGAACATATATATGCTTACATCTCAAATAGATACCTGTTCTTTCAAGTGGACTTCATGGGATCCCTCCTTACATTTAGATTATATCATATGTTCAAACATTCCAGACAAAATCTCATCCCACAGAAAACCCTGTGCCAGTCTTCAATCTTTTCTAAAGGCTGTAGTTCATCAACAGAAATCTCTGAACTCAGAAAATGGTATAATATTGAATTAAAAAGAAAAAAAATGAAAAAAACACCCAACACATCTCTTTTCACTACACCTGTTTCCTACACTTGTCCTTTCTTCAAAGCCCTCACAGGCCACCACATCACTTTATGGTTCCATTCTGAGTGATTAAGAAAATAAATAAATTTTGAGAATTCAACTTTAACTCTTCCTCCCTCATTACTGCTTCTCTTTGGTTAGTTCAAGAACATCTTAAAACTCTTTCTAGTGACTTTTTCCAGTTACTTTTTCCAGTTGGCTCTTCCTTTCTTCAAAAAGACCAGCTATCTGTATTTCTGAAAGATAAAAGGAAATGTGAAACCTCAAACACATCCTCTTTCCCCCCCGCCCCGCTAAATTCTGCATACCACAGTCCTGCTGAGAAGCTTTTATAAATTCTGATTAAATCCAGCTATTCACAGTTATCAGCGATCTTCTTCTATTCCTGGGGAACTTCCTCCCTTGTTCTCAGCCTTTCTTCACAGGGATCCTAAGCCAATCTGGTCTGTTTAATTGCTGGTTTTCTGCACACCTAAGGATAGCACTGCAGGAAAACAGTGGGTGGACAGCTCAGCATTGACTTACAGTTTTAGCAAAGGTGATGGCATGATGGATTAAAGCATTACTGCATGTGGCACCCTGACAGACAGAGCGAGAGAGATGCATGTGAGAAAAGTCCTCACCTACTTCATTGTATTCTGAAATCTGCTTCGTATGGAGTGGGTAGGTATATGACCTCCACTTGCTGCTTCTTCTGGCATTTATAAAGTTTGTGAAAATTAAACTTGCTTTGAAAGTATAATCTCTAATTCACAGGCAAGTACAGTTCTGAGGAAACCTGAAACATTAAACATTTAGGTCAGAACTCTAATTGCTTTTCTCACATTAATAAATAATCTAGTGGGGTTTAAGTTGTCATTCAAGTAATAATATATTCCTCTCACCTAAATATTTCAAGGCATCTAGCTTACACCTAATCAAATAAAAAGTTGTGGCTTTTTAGATTTAAACATAGGTTTGCATCTCACTCCATCTCACTCATCTCACTTTTATTTATATAAGAACTCTCATTTGCAGCTACGATGGTTAAGCTGTGCTGTGTGCAACTACGTTAAATAGACATCTCACAGACTTCCTAAAAAGCAAAAGAAGTTGATATCTCAAAAATGTATTTAAACACCAGTTGCATAAAAACAAGTGATGGGAAATGAGTCAAAGGGAAAAAAAAAAAGTGAATGAGGATATATGAAACAAAAAGCGCATACATGCATTTCCGATTTTCTGTCATTCAGTTATCCTAAGAAAGCCAGAAACTTTACCTATGCTAAGTATAGTTTTAACACTGAAAATCTCAGCACTGCAAGGAGACATGGTTGTGATTTAATTGGTACTTGGGAAGCAAGGTAACACAAAGGTGTGCATTTTGATGTAAGAGTTCAAAAAACAACCAGAAAACTCAGTTTTCAAAACATGCTGTGTAAGACTCTCTACTCCGTCACACAGGTAGAGGAGATAGAAGGGGAAAGAGAACCACCTCTCAGATAACATCAACCTTTTCCTTTGGGATAAATTCACCTATTCTATCCATTTCGCCTGAAAACATGGAAGGGCAGGCCTGTAATTGTCAGTAAGAAGTAACCTTCCAGAGCATGAAAGATGCAAGCTGCCGAAGTAAAGCTGGCTTAGCACCTTGCTGCTATGGCATCCAGTGACCTGACAACCTCCAAGTCCACCCATAGACATTTTTTTCCTATCAATTGGATGTTTATATAGGCTAATCAAGAGACATATATTTAGGCAGTGGACCTGGCAGGTAGATCACTTAAAATAAGTGCAAGCACAGTTGAAACATCTTAAACCTAAACACCTAATGGGAAACTCAATAACATTGAAATCCCCATTATTTTCTGGATTTGGAACTGCCTTCAGTCAGCTCACAGATTTCATTAGTTCTTTGCTGATTTCAGCAAGTTGTCCATGCAGAGGGAGTTCTTATAATTTCATGTACTAAAACCAAAAGCTGTATTCACAACACATCTTTGTTGCAGACAAAATAATTGTTATCTATTTCATCAGTGGAATAATTATGATGAATGCATAGGTGATAAGCCTTTTTCTATCTATTCTTGCAAAACAGTAATTGAGACAGTTGAATATTCCATACAATTTAAAAAAGAATAAAACACAAATGTAATATACTTGACAGCAAAGATATCTTGGAGATAAAGATAGTAAATCTTGGTAACTTAATCATATTCAAATTTTTTTTAAAAGCCCTTTAAAATATATAACACATGGAGTGGGGAAGAGGAGCTAATATTCTCATTAGTGACAGTTGGAAAGGAAAAATTTACTACTTGACAGAATTTCCTTGAGGGGATTCTTACATAAAGAAAGCATGTTTAATTGAAGCTGCCAAAATCAATACAGGGAAAAAGAAAAATTTGTACTTTAAGTTGAAATAATTCTAGAGAAAACACTTAAAGATGCAGGCCTAAGCTCTTTACCACAAAAACAGAACAGCAGAACAAGAATGTTTTTATAGAGGTTGAAGTTGTAGAGGAAGCTTGCCCAGAATAATAAGCATGGTGCTTAGAAGATGATTATTTTTTTCCCATTAGATGGAGTAGGAGACCCAAAAGGCAATATTGAGATTAATTATTTTTAACAAGAAATATATACATTATGTTTAAAAATAAAGAATGTAAAAATATTACCTTTTTTTCTCTCTTTTTCCTTGTGAGGAGTGAAAATATCAATAAATTTAAGAAAAAACTAAAGTTGGAGAGTGATCTAGTTCCTAAGTGACATAAAATAATTTCAAGCATATGTACATGTCAATACATAGCACCTGAATAACAGATGTTTTAAATAGAAATCCACAAATGAAGATGAAGAACTCTGTCTTCACTAAACTGTCATTCTTTGTTATATAAAATGTTGCTAGACCTAACTTAAGGGTTATTTTCCATACATGAGTCTGATGGGTTTATTCTATGAATGAGCTTCTAAAATCAATCTAAATCAATCTATCCGCTTTGTAGGTAGAAAGATTGTTTTGGTCTAGGATGGACCAGAGCATGGGCTAGCATGCTGCTGACAACACTAACCTTTTCAGATTTTGCTTGTGTGTGGAGGAAACGGGTAGACGAGAGGTTTTTGCCCTTGATTCTCAAAGCTTGAAAGCATGACAGGCTCTATAGTCAGTTCAGCAGGGCTTGCACTGTGGGGATCTAGCAGGAAACCTTTCAGTCTTTTGAAATTACTTCTGAAGACTCATCCACATGGCTGGGACAACAGGGCAGTGTTCATGGCAACATGAAAGACATTTTGTTACAGAAGCATCACACTGACTGTAGGGAGCAGTGGTTTCAGCATGTCAGTGAAACCTCAAGAAAGTTTTATCTCTACTTGTAGGCAATGTTGAAGCCCATTTCAGAAGATACAGATGGTAACATGCTAAAACCAAACCCAGGGCATCTGAATCTTGTCCACCTCTGCAAATAAGAAAGCGTGTAGTCTCTTGTTTCCACATCTCATGTTTGACTGCAACTAGAATGAAAAATAAAACCCCCAGTATGTCAACTAAATATCTGTGAAATGCATTGCCAGCACCAAGAACCTGGGAGCTCTGAGGTTCTAAGACAGTGGCAAGTGCAGACCTTTAGACCCTTCTGCATAGTGGTATAAGTTCTGAAATTTCCAGGAGCCAGTTCCACAGAGGATCTCCAGACCCGAGTAAGTTCATCTTATCTGGGAATTTTAGTGTTTCTTTTGTACAGCACTCCCTCACTACATGATTGTGTATAGGTTTTAAACCATTTTTTCTATTAAAAAATTTCATCTTAATTCATAAGATTTAAAGACATGCTACTACTCTGCAATCACTTTTCAGCCCAGTCTCATTGTGAGATCAGTACTTTCCTCACCATTTCTTTTCAGCAAAATCAAATTCATGGACAAAGTGTAATAATAATGTGTGGGCAACTCATGCTTACTACTGGCCAATTATACAAAGCTTCTAATCAAGTAAAATTGAAGTGTAAAATGCTGACACCAAAGAACAATTAGAGAAACACCATCAGTGTAAATAGTCTGTATAAATGTAGGTTTCTGAGTTCACGTCAAACCAGAAATTCATATTTCAGATATTATGCAATTTATATAATTTGAAATTTAAAGAAGAATCTCATGAAGCTTATTAAAAAAAAAAAAAAAAGGAAAAGCAAAACAAACCACATTCATGATACGGTAAAAAAACCTGTAACTATTTTATACTGTACATTTACATTTAAAAATAGTGGAAACAGTATTTCAAGCCTTTGGGTTTGTTCTAATGGCTATTACACACAGGATAACCTGAGCTGACACTCCTCCAGGCACCTGACAAGCTGACATTGACAGTATTGTAAGCTTCAATATTGCAACTGTCTGCATGAAGGCAAAGCAGCATCTACAAAGTCAGCCCTGCTCTAGTTTTTAGTGTCAGACCACCTCATGATTCTAATCTAAACAAATATAATCTTTAAAGTTATTGCAAGAAGAGTATTATCTCTAGTTGCTCACAGACAAAAATGGATGGTCCAAATGGATGTGAATTTAATGGCCATGCCCTTGTTAAATCTGCCCCATTAAGCAGAACAACTTCTGTCTCATTATTGTAGTATTTATTTGGCTATTCAACCTTTCAGCTTGGTCATCATCTTACTGCATTTGTATTAGTAACTTTCAGTTTAAAACTCATATAAGATTATTGCAAGTATCCAAGAAAACAAGGGTTACAACAGCAGAGTTCATGTGAAGTGCAATAGAAAACATACAATATGGGGAGTTAGAACTTCAGATTTTTTTTTAATATTTCTGTGTTATAACACCCATAAAAAAATTTAGTGTATAAAAGTGTTTGTAGGTCTGTATGAACATTTTTAAAGAGCATGTTAAATTATTTTGATTTTGTTGTTGCTGACTTTTCCTTTAAGTTATTCCTCTGCAGCACCTTTAAAAGAGTGTAATTAATGATAATTTTAATTAATTAATTTTATAACACATACTTCAGGAAAATAATCTTCTCAGAGAAAAATAGGAATCAGTGTAGCTAGAGTTTCCATCTTTCATATAAGGTGCAAAATTAATGTTCACATTAACTATAGTAATCAAGGCTCTTGTGGCACTTCTAAAAAGCATCAAGTTGTTAATTCCAGTGTCTTGGTTAAATTATATTACTCTCCAGTTCCAGTTGCAGTCTTCATAATTTCTGCTACATTATTGTAAATCAGCACGTACAAGGAGCCTACATGTCAGTGGAAAGAATTAAATTTCCATGTGTTTTATCTGCAAATTATTTTAGGGTGCTCTGAAATAATACTAGCAAAAACCCTGAAGTTAAGAACTATGATTCCACCATGAGGTAAAACTTTTTCATTGAACTATTTTTTTTTTTTAATCAAGAATTTTTATGTCTTACAATTCTTAATTCCAGGGAAAGTGTTATAATATTATACTTTTCCAAACTCTTTGCTTCCCTCTACTACAATCATTACATATGAGGCTGTTTTGTAAAAATATGATTTGAATTCCCTTACTCTCTCCTGGGTTAACTTCTCCTGCTCAGTCTGAAAAATGAAAGGTGAAGTATATTTTATCACTTCATGCTATGATGTGATGTGTCAAGTTAAAAATAACCATGAAAAAAAGATTTGGATTTGTCAGCACTTTCTTTGTTGATGTTTATCCAAGTTCTTTTTAATAATTTGGTCCAATTCTAATTATCTCTATACTTGAGTAAAAATAATGGCAAAATCATAGATTTTCAGTACAAGAACTAATTGTATATGGATTATTTATCTGGAGTTAAAATAAAATATAATACTTCCCTCAAACAAAAAGAAGTATGGAAGTACCATGAAGAACATTTCATATGAATGATAAAATTTTCATTGACTGTGTTATAGTGGGCTATTAAAACTAAGAAAATAACAATGGAATTTGTTCCCTACACTACATCTGAATATTATACATATGCTTTTTTCTTAAGGAAGCAAAATTTCTTTCTTTTACTTTGTCAATAAATATACAGAAATAGTAATATTCTATGTCCATTTGTCAAGAGGAGTGAGATATTTTTTGTGTCTAACAAGACAATGGAGAGATCTCATATGCACAGTTAGATTCTAAAACTATGCATGTAACACTTTGTTTTTTGTTTATTTATTAATTTTGTATTACTACTTATTTATGTATTTTTAAATAGCAATCTTGTCATAGCATTAAAAAAATCCCCGCACCACAACAAATAATCAGAAAAAACACTCCACCCCAGTAGTTACATTGTGTCCTATACCATTTAAATGATTTACAATTTATTTGTGGTCCTCTGATTCAGAGCTGAACCATAGCTTAAGAAATTGATAATTTAGAAATACATGGTTCCTGGCTGTTGACATATCAGTACCCATATTTTGTTTCCTCATTTTTAGATAATGAACTCTTTACTAGTGCTTCTATAATTGTGTACTTCCCAAATGCATCCTCTGCAATGGAACACTTAAGCCTCTCACAAATTGGATTTTTCAGATGGAGGAACTTTGATAAAAACTTCCAAAGAGGCTTCAGGTTTATTATTTTGCTTTTACAGCAAATATTTCCTAACTTGCTGGTGCAAATTGATAGCTATCGAGCCATTTTCTGTTTTACACATAGGTTGCAAGGAACCTGACAGATGATCCCAGGCACTTGTATTAGTTAGAAAACCATTACAATTCATTAACCAGAATGCATTTCTGGTGAGTGTATATATACTAAAGGAGTGCTTAACCAAAGACTTTAACAAATGCCTCACAATGTTGAAATTGGCAGCTTTTCTTTTTTAATGACTGGGCTTTTTCCTTGACCTTCTGAGATGTCTTCAGCAAACTAAGTAAGGGAAGGATCTAGCTATCATCATCTCTGTGGCTGTATCTGAAGATCTTCCTGAAAAGTGAATACAAGTTTTCTGCTCTTTCCTTCCTGCTGTGTTGATTTCTATTGCTGTCTTTTTTCTTCTCACCTGTCTTCAGTCTTTTTCATTCTACTTTCCACCTATTAAGAGCCTAACTTAGAAAAGCAGCTGGTAGGACATAGCTCAGGCCAATTTGACATATTAAAAGCAGTATTATGGTCAGGTTTTTTTTGAACAACTTAACTGTAGAAAAATCAGAGCTTTTTTTCCTTTTTTTCATTTGCTCATGTATGTACAGTATATGAATTGTAATATTTTATTGCATCCATAAAGGAACTGGCTAAACCAGATAAAAGAACATGGAAAAAATGCATTAAAATAATTTTCTTACACTCTTTCAAAGGATTTTCAATAAGATGTTCTGTTAGAATTTAGAAATAATAGTTCTTGCGGGTTTTTTTCCTTCGTTCATAGAAACTTTATAATTTACAAAATTATAAAGCAATTCTGTAAAACAGTATATTTGCAGCCTTTTGATTTCAGTTATATTCTGTAAGGGTATTTTCTGTTGTCTCTTATTTCATTGTATGCGTAATTAATGTTAAGAGCAAATTCTTGCTTGGTAATGTGTAACTAATGTAAGAATATTCTGTAGCAGAAGCCCAAAACCTAAAATTACTGTCAACAATGGGCGGAGGGAAAACAGCTCAAACATATTTAAAATCTGCCTAATTGACCCAAGCAGAGTTATAACACTCTGTCAACTTTTACTCTCTAGCAGCAAGAAAAATTTTCTCCCTTTTTCACACCCCTAGTAATAACTATAGGACCTTCTTATAATTGGACCATTCCAGTAATCTCATCCAGAATATGATGTCAACTGCCTCTTTACCAGAGAATGGTGGGTCTGGATGCAGGATTCAAGTGAAAACAAATGACAGCAAGGAGTCTATCATCCTGGGAAACAAAGTTGAGACACATTGACTAGAAGTACAGATCTTGCTCTTGTAAATCTGTGCTTTATGCGATGTGAAACAAAAAAAGACTTTTTCAGATTGACAGCAAGAAATTAATTTTGGAGCAATTCAGATTTTAAGGGGGTTCTTAATAAAATACTTAAGACAGTTACATTTAAGATACATGCTTACATTCACACTGTCACTTATCAGGAATGCTTCCCCACACCCCACACACTCCCCCCTGGCCCCCCACCCCAGAAAGAAGAAAATTTTACCTAATTCAATGTTTTTAAGGACCTTAAAATAACATTAATCCATTACCAAACAGATAACTATATTATGTCCTTCTGAACAACTACTAACCGAAATGAAATGCAAGAACACAAACTAACTTAGAAATTAAATCATGTAACCTATCTACCCATCTATAGTCTTGGTTTGAATACTGAGGGAAGATGGTACCTACTCTCTGAAAGGCAAAAATACTATTATGAGGCAAAAGAGATTGCACCTTTTGTCTTTATGTGCCTTACTCCTAAATCATTGAACTTACTACTATGATAAGATTTGTTGTCCTTTGAAATGCTGAATTCTGCCTGAATTCTGTAGATGATCAGAGCAGATCACAAAGGGTGTGCAGAGGGAATCATGCATGTTTTTATGAAGAGTTAGGGGAAAGAAATCTTTTTTGATTGTATTTTTCTGCAGTGCTTGTATGACACTTCACTGTAGCCTCCAGATAAACCTGTTACATAAAATGACAACAACAATAATTAGGAAAAGTGGCAGCAGATACTTTGTTTTTTTCCAGCTGATGCTCAGGGAAAATCTCTCTGTCCTGTCATTCATGCTATGCACAAAAGACAGTGTTAATCAGAATTGACTCTTGATGATACAGTAGGTGGAGTAGATGACCATGCCTGGGATAAAGCAGTTGCTATTAGGAGCCTGGGGCCTAATTTTTTTGTCAAACTTTTTTTTTAATCTTTAAAGAAATTTTAATTTTTTTCCTGTTAATAGGCACTAAAGTTGCTGTTTAAGCCCACTGATCATATACTCACTGTTCAGGGTAACTTATTACAACAGAATATTTAAAGACATGTCTGATGACATGAAGTAGAATCTCTAAAGCAATTAAGATGTCTCTGTTGGAGGTTTTATGGCCTACTAAGAGAGATTACACACAGATGCTCTATGTTCCTCTTCATTCTTCATCCTGGTTTAGTCCTTCTTATGAAGACAAAGATCATTTATTTTTGCGATCACTCATTAAGTCTTGCATTATAATATCAGTTTTTATCGTTAAGGTCATTCTTTAACTTTATTTAAAAAACAAAACAAAAGAAAGGGAAAATCACACATCCACTCTTACCTCCACCCCTCCTCAAACCCCAAAATGCGTCTTCATCAGTTAGAATTAAAGTTTAGCCAAGTCATTTCACTGAACCATTCCTACATTTTAAGGTTACCACCAGCAAGTCTCTGATACTCAATACTTACTGTGTCTGAGGAAGGCTGTTCATGAAAATTCTGACTTAAGGAAGAAGGTAAGACACACTTTCATTGCATTTGATAATTCCTCATTGCACCAGCTGTATTTCAACAGTGTTTTATTTGTGGATAATAGGGCTTAAACTAAAACCAAGATATGTCAAAAAGTGCACAACCACAGAATAAAAGCAAGAGGACTAATCAAATAATGCTTGGAGATCCTTCTACACAGATTAGAATTGACTTCCCCTCCTTGTGAAGCTTTCTTTTTACCAAGGACGTAGAAGAAAAAAATGGCTGTCAGAGGAAAAAATGAACAGTTCGCTCAGAGAATAAGATAAAAGGAAGTTGTGACTATGTGTGTTGAGCAGGAAACAAAAAAGCTCTAAAGCACGAATAGAACTATACAGAATGAGCCATGCTAATGGTCAAGTTATATAGAAGGGAGAGGGTAGAAGTGAAATCAGAGGGCAAAAATGTTGCTTAGATGATCAAAAGATGTATTTTTAAATAGGGAGTGATTAAAATGAGAAAACCAGAGTATTAGAATAGAGGTGATAATTAGTACAGGCTGTTCATTTTTCCATTAACTCATATAGCAGAGCAGTCATGATTTGCAAGTTTATGAATTTCTAGACTTTTAACCCAGATTCTTCATAGTCAATTTGCTCACATTTCATCTAGAAGCTGTTAGTAGACTCCGCAGGTAGAATTGCTTTGTGCTTGCTATTGTGATTGCTTTTACATGTCTGAAAGGGATCCAGCTTTTCATCATTTTTGCTTCCTGACATCATCAAATTATACATATAACAAAGATGCATTTATCTAAATAAGGAAAGGCTGAATTCCTGCTGACAATGAAATTATTATTCATTTCTTGTAGCTGAAGAAGCTATGATAGCTTTTCCTAGTGAAAACAAATAAATAATTTTTAGACGTTGTTTTCACTCTTGTATCACAAAACTATGTGGCTCTTTCATGGGAGAGTTGGAGGTGGCGGTGTAGTAACAGAATTAGTTAATCTACATTAAGAGCTGTGAACAGAATGATGCAGATTCATATTGGTGCTAAATGGGTTAGATTAACAGGGTTTTTTGGGGGGAAGAGGAAGAAAATAAAACAGACTTAAATATTTTACTTTTAGTCCTGAAAAGATACTTAAAATTATTTAAAGTTTCATCCTTTTCTAAAGCTATAAAAACCTCTAAATGACCGACTGGAGTCTCAATGAGTTTTCAAACTTTTAATCTTTTTTTTTTTTTTTTTAAAAAAAGAAAGTTTGAGGACAAAGACAAAAAGAAAACAAATCAACAATAAAAACCCCATCAGTATTTGCTTTTAATTTTACCTTGGGTGCAAAAAAATTTTGACAATTAATACAGTCCTATGGACTGTTAAGGCAGTTAGGAAGGGATGTTAGGTTGTGTCCTCCAAATTCCCATTTATGCTAGAGACAGAGCTGCAGGTATTCTCTCAGCAGTGCCAGGGAGATCATTGCCAGGTCCTTCCTGATGACAGGAACAGGTCAGACAAAAGCAGAAAAAATTGTCCTAATTGTAGTAGTCAACCACAGAAGTACTTTACCCCTGAACAACACTGATTACATCATTTGTTCCACTTTATACCTCCTTTTCTTCTGTTTTACCCTCATAGATTCCCCTCCAGCTATGGCTCTTTGCACCTCCCACATAAAAAACCTATTCCTTAAACAATTGTCTCCAGTCTGTTTTCATGATAACACTTTTTTGGTATTTACCATGTAATCCCTCTTCAGCCAGTGACCCACAGAGTCATTATCCTACTTTTGCTATCTACAAGGTATCTTTCATACCATTGCCTTGTTAGTGTAGCCATAAAACAGACTTTACTTATCATTGATTTAAGGTACATTTGGCAGTTTCTCATGTTGTTGTTTTATTAGTATAACTATATGGGCAAAGTCATTTCTCTGCAAAGTTCAGCAACATCATCTTCTATTTCCAAATATGTACCTTGCCTCTTGGAACAGAAAAGGCCTTCTATATTGGTCCTTTCCAAGGTGTGGGATTCATTAAAAGAAATTTCACTGATTTAAAAGGTGAGCACAAGTATGATGGTTTTATATACTATAAGGAAAATGGAGATGTCAGGAATAATTTATACTAAAAAGAAAAAAGAGGCAGGAGGGGGAAGTAACAGCTGGATTCTTTTGGCCTCAGTGTTTACCTACTACTCGAACTCATTTAGTTCACAGAACCAGAGAGGGGTTGTTTGTGTGCACACACATGTGAAAGCCTGAATTATACTCATTTTTTCATCACGTTTGTAGAACCAATTCCTACGTTAAAAGTCTTGAAAACCTAAGTAAAATTTGAAGAACTTCTTAAGGTAATTCTAGAAACTGCTACTGACAGGAGAGATCTTCTTAAAACTTCTAGCAAGGAGCCAGTGGAGAGGCATAGATAAAACGAACTGATTTTTTGTCCACAGGAACAATACCGGTTCAGGTGTGTCTAA